>JBBMKB010080032.1:0-12615 GCA_037833945.1 Alaria marginata
CGCCCGACGTTAGTGGGCAAGTAGGCTGGCCATCGGCTGGTTTCGCCAGCCGACTTGCCGACTAAAGTCAGTTGGCTAACAGCACCTACCGATTAGTTATTAGTCGTGAAATCCTGCCGACTCATAGCCTTACCTATTACAGTAGATGACCCAACAAACAATAGCACCAACCATGATTTTTAGCACCACCACGAGCATTTTATCATCGTCATTATCATCATCATCGCGACAGTTCACACAGAAAGTACTGTGTAGATACCAGGTACCTGGTACCAGATAAGTCATGCCCCTTTTCATGTCCCCGGTGGTCGATTTTCGCGAGTTCCAAAGTTGTCATGCGCAAAAATTGACACGCACAACAGCAGTGCCTGGCGTGTGTATGCGTTATTCGACGCGAGGTTTCCGAAATCCCGCAGGGCGAGTTAGGTCGGGTCAGGAGGTGTTCGAAATCTCACGGGTCGGGTCGGGTCGGGTCGGATCAGGAGGTTTTCAAAACTAACGGGTCGGGGAGCCTGGAAATAATGGAGATGCGTTCTACGATAGAGGTAGCACTTTTTGACTATTTTGTTTCTGAAAAACGGTGCTCCTTAACCCCCTTGGAACTGCACCCCCGTTTTTGGGGACAAAGCACTTGAAATTAGTGCGGGAGGCGTTTTTGCAGCAGTGAAAGGGTTAACACAAAATCGTTGGAATGTCACTTTTCTTTTGGCGATACGAACGTTTTGTATACCTAAGCCATGAGATAGTCCATCGGTTTGCACTTTCAATTTTCTCGAAATCGGTTTGTTGGGTGGGGACAAGACCTCCTCATGAGAGAAGTCTTAGAAAAAAGGTGTTACACTAGACTATACTGATTAGAGTAGCATGTGTCATGTACAGTTCAAAAACTCACCATTTCCTGCATGAAACCCCATGTGATGTAGGACCCCAGTAGCCCGACGGTGGTAAATGCTAGCAAGACGGCTTTCGTCGTAGCAGACTCCGGGGGTGGCGACGGATGCTCATACTCCACTTCTAACGGGTCGCGCCTGAAAAACAGAAAATCAAATATAAGCACAAGGGGTAACATACAGCGCAAGGTCCGCAAAATACGGAGGGGTATATTGAGTTAATAATAAGCGTATTATCCTGCCAATGGCGCTACGTTTGTACCTGGTGTCTAAGACAGACAGACAGACAGACAGACAGACAGACAGACAGACAGACGTACACGTTTCGAGTTTCCGCGACAGAAACCCTAGGTAAACCTACGAGGGGGTTCAAGACACAATCCATTTCTACGTTCGAGGGAGGTGATATTGCAATCACGCGGATGGTATACCGTACATACCGCATACCATAGCTCGCATGATATATAGCGCCGTTTCCACACGTGATGCTGTGATAGCAAGAGTTCTTTCGTCGTAGAACACTGCGGGGGAGCCGCCTATGCAGGCCATATAAAGAAACAAAACGGATACAACTGTAGTATATTGATATGATAGTATGGAAAACATGAAAAATTGTGTGTACGGCGTGTGGTTCCAGTACTATGAGAAGGAATTTTGGATAAAACGCCATAAAACATATACCTGGTATAACCCTAACTCTAACCCCAACCCCAAACGACGAACACACGGGATCAGGTACCTGGTACACTACAGCTACCGTATGTAATGCTAGTCCGTTTGTCAGATTTGCACCTAAATTCATTACGATAAATATAGCTGATCACCAGCACCAAGGACACTGGTTGTGCTGGATGTCGACGGGTATATAGAAAGAACGGTTTAATGTGAAGAACACACACACACACATCAGTACGATTCCGTCAAAATAAAGGACTTTTCAGAAATAGAATGCCGAAAACGTATATAGCGGTATGTGTATGGCAGCTCCCTATGTGCAGGCCGGCACAACACGACGTGTGTGGTGCCCCGAACAACCCGACCCCAGATCTAGCCCTAACTCTAACCCTTTGGGGGCTCGGGGTCGGCATGGGCAGTCCTGCCATAAACATACAAGGTTCATAAATAGTCCGTCCTACCAAATTTTCACACATTTTCCGAAATCAGACTCCGAGTTGTGTGAAAACGACATTGCGTCACATGATATAGGATATATAGTCTACCCATATACCACAAATTTTCTTTTCTTTTCAATTCATCAATTAATTATCATTACCCCACCTATATTATCAATGACATTGTGTCATATGACATACCCGTAGGACTTATACCGTACCTGACATACCAGTAGGACTTATACTGTACCTATATATCATACCACAAACTTTTTTTTTCAATTCATCAATTAATTGTCATTACCCCCCCTTTATTATCAATGACATTGTATTGACGTTGCCGCTTATAGTGTACCACATCCCTCCGACGATTTCAACGCCGATTTACTCGACGACCGATCGAGTGCAAAACCCCGAGCGACCCCGTCTATGGAAAGATCTCGACGAGAATGAAAAGATCTCGACGAGAATGGAAAAAACCTCGACGAGAATGGAAAGATCTCGACGAGAATGAAAAGATCTCGACGAGAATGAAAAGATCTCGACGATAATGGAAAGATCTCGACGAGAATGGAAAGATCTCGACGAGATCTTCCGAAAGCCGCCATTTTCGTATATGCATCATACAGTACATATTATACTCCCCTGGGTTTTGAAAGAAATCGGCTGCGAAATCCATCCCAGGGGGTGTGTTATACATTGGCATAGAATATATCATACGGGTATTAATAGTGTCACGATTAAACCGCAAAAACAATCGCAACTATTTTGCGATTCCGATCTGTAGCGCCATAGCGGCAACATTTTTTTTCCCGTCATACGGTAAGAAAAATGCTTGCCGCCGTATGTAGCACATATATAGCAGATTAGATTCCGATGTCGGTTGAATCTTTGCCTGAGATTAGCAGCCCTGCACATTTTCCCCCCTCTTTTCGACGTTGCTGTTGTTTCGATTTGTCTTTTTTGTTTGTTTTGTTTACTTTGTTTTCTATATTTGATAGAATGTGTACTTCGTTTCTATCGTACCCAGTATGATGACATGGCGTTGGATTGTCTACTGTGCTTAATGCATAACAATGTAGTACCTCTGTGGCATAGTTTTGTGACCGTATAATACCCAAACGGGTTAACAACTTGATATTTCATAGCTGCTGCTGTAGTACACTGCTGCTGCAGTACACTGCTGCTGTACCTCGTTCTATTAGCGATGCATAACTTTCAGTTTTCTTTGACTAGTCTTACAGTTTACATCGTAGTTCGTGAGCACAAAACTTGCACTATATACATGTACGTACATACATAGGTATCAGTATAACGAGTGTCTTTGTATATTTTGAGGATAATGCAACACGGAATATGGATCTCGGGTGTGCTGCGTGCTGGTAGTGTTTGGTATCGGAGCGATAACCGATTCCGATCCGGTAAGGGCCTATCAACCGTAGAGCTGTGAGTCGGTGCGACTTAAGTCACCGACTATTAATAGTCAATATAATTAGTCGGTATTATTAATAGTCGGACTTTTAATAATAGTCAGCCGTTTTCCGGGGGCGCCGACTATCCGACTGTTAATAGTCACTATAATTAGTCGGTATTATTCATAGTCAATATAATTAGTCGATGTTTCAGTCGTTTTCCGGGGGCGCCGACTATCCGACTTACTGTGTTTCCTCACTTGTAGAACGCCTATGCATATCGAATGCGGAATATAGCTTTAGCTTTTTTCCACTAATTGCCACGGGCATTGACAAGAGGCTCCCAAACCGTCGTAGGCTTTGACGGTTATTAACCGTCGTACAGCCCATAGGTTGCTACACTTCTTCTCGGAGTACAGTTGGTATACGCAAGTGTATCCCAGAGCTATGGGATACTATTAATACTACTATTGTATGACGGTAACAATTTTCTTACCGTAAAAAAAGAGGACCTAATTTTTTCCACGACTTTTCACGGGTCAGGAGACTTGCAAATTATCGCGGGTCGAGTCGGGTCGGGCCGGAAGGTGTTCGAAAACTCAAGGGTCGGGTCGGGCCAGGTCGGGTCAGGAGGTTTTCAAATATCGCGGGTCGGGTCGGGCCGCGTCAGACCCGACCCACAAGAAGTGACCCGTCCCGTGAAAAATCATGTTTTTTTAACGACGTGGCCCATACTAGGCCGAGAGAGCACCAATGCCAGGAGTCAGGCAGCAGACAGAGACCCCTTTGAGGCAGACTCGGGAGTCGACACATCGAAACAAGAGAAGTGATGGAGTGATCCCGTTTCGAGAAGAATGCTGCCCATAGTAACGCCTACCTTGTGTTATCTTCACATTGCACCGCTCTGTTTCTTCGATCCAGAACGTGGTTGGACGAAATTCTCGTAGTTTGTGACCGCAGAGCTTGTCCCTCTGTAGGCCAGAATGAGGCATCGGCACGGACACTGGCAGCTGGGGGTGCTGGGTATTGGACGCGTACTGCGATCGAGGTATTAATACTACTATTAGTATAGTAATACTACTAATAGTTTAGCACTTTTTGGCTTTTTTGTTTTCCGAATGACGGGGCTCCTTAACCCAAAATCGTGCATGTCATTCTTGTTATGCAATGTCACTTTTTGTATACCTAGGCTCCAGACCACGGGATTGCTCATCGGGTGGCACTCCCATTTTTCTCAAAATCAGTTCTAGGGTGGGGTATGAAGCTAGCTCCTCATGTAAGGACCCTGAGAAGGCAAATACCAATGGTGTTATGTGTAGCATGAATCATCGATGGGTGGAAATCAGCACACCCAGTGTCCGTCCTCCCTTTTAGCGTGTGTGTGTGCTGTGTGCTCTTCACATTAAACTGATGTTTCCACCCATCTACATCCAGCATACCGGTAACCAGTCAGTGTCTGTGCCGATGCCTTCTAGGGAGACAGCTAGCTCTGTGGTCACACAATGCTAACCGTAATGGATATCATACGAGGAGGGCAAAACATATGCAAGCCAGCACACCAGGCTATTTGCAAGACAAAATAAACGATGAACAAGAAAGAAGAACAAACAAGAAGGAAGTAGTATAGACTCCAGTAGTATCGGCCCGCTGATAAGAAACCGAGATGTTGGTTTTAGGCTGAGTTTCATAACCGAGAAAGGGTCTGTCCCACACTAACTTCAGTATAACAGCTGCCGACTTTCTTATTTTCTCCGTAATTATGAGGCTGAGTATCTTCTACTTCTTTCTAGTGTGTAGGTTGTTCGTAAACGAGACAAACTGGTACTTTACCAGGTACATCGCAGTGTGAAAAAGAGAAACCAAAATACTTCGTATGTGAATAAAAAAATAAACGAAATCACGCCTCGTGGGGTTGGGGGTTAGGTTCAGGGTTAGTTTTTTGGGGCGTTTATATCCAAAATGCTTTCTCATCATACCGGAACCACACGCCGTGTATAAAAAAAAAAACATTTTTTACTTAACAACTGTATCCTATACGTTTCTTTATATGCATGGCCCGCATAGTGGACGGCTCGAAATCACCGAAAACGAATCGAGGAAAGCAAATGAAACGTCAACCTACCGGGTACCAAACACGGAAAAAACGGCCAAAACAAGCCAAGCAAAAAAATCAGAACTAAAAAACAACATTTTAGTTTAGGGTAAAAACGACAAAAACAAGCCAAGCAAGAAAATAAGAACTAAAAAACAAAATTTTAGTTTAGGGTCAGGGTTGCCCTGACGCCCTAACCTTGCGGCATATATTTAAGTACCGGTACTTCAAATACCAGTACATTTTTTTTCAGTTACACATATGTAAAAAAGTGGATGGAATGGTAATGATTGACCCGGCGTTGTTCCATGCTTTTAATATACGGAATCAACTATTTCCGGCGAAAAAGCTACTCCATGCACTTTTGTACCCCTGGTATATTATATGATACATACTGGTACAGTACTGCATCATATAATATAACTTCCGTGCGCAGAACAAGGATGAACGTCTTAGTCCTGTTGACCCTGGTATCAGCAGGGGAGTCACCGACCTGTATCCTTTACAAGGGTATGCACACCCCCGTAACACGCGCGATCGAAGCATCACACGCAGCTTGCAAAGCCGAGTTTCGACAAAATTCCCATTTTTTCAATCTCACAGCTGAAGTGTATTTTTTCATTTTTCTTACGAGTACTTTTCTATATTCTCTACTAATATTATACCACATGAGTTTTACGGGTTTGGTATTGCATGGCCAAATAACAAATAACCTTGCCGTATTTGCGATTTGTGTACGATATCTCTGTCTTATTGTTGGTGACCTCAGAGCTTGTCTCTCTATTGATTATTATTAGTGGCCCTTTTCATAGGACGAGGGATCGGCACGGACACTCGTTGTGCTGGATGTATTTAGATCGGCGGAATATGACAACAGTTTCATGTGAAAAACACAACAGCTGGAGCACACATACAAAGAGAGAAACTTCGGCGAGAAGCCGGGATATGACCGACGATCGACGACCCCGATTGCAAACAGCCTACGGAGGGTGAAGCAGCAAACCCGAAGTTTCGCCAGAGATCGAGTCGTTTTGCTGCAACTTGCGCTAGCCTACCGCATCGAGAACAAGGCAACCCTGCCATCGTGCTTATGCCATGGTCATCATGAGGGCTCTACAGTAGTATATGAGTTGGCTGAGCTTGGCGGACTAGGCGTAAGTCGCAGAATAGCTACTACCAGGTCTGCTGTAGTAGGCATTACACAGAATTGCGCAGTTGGAGGAGTTTTGGGTTTTTGTTCATGGCCGGTGCGTTTTCCACCCGCACTTTTGACAGGAGCCTACCAAACCTCCTTCAAGACAGAGCAGCCCCATAACTATGCATGTACTGCTGAACAGTACGCGACAGATGTTAAGAATTTGACAATTAAGAATTTCAGGCTCATGTTTCGAAAAATAAATAAGAACAGGGTCTCTTTTGTACTGAAAATAGTGTACGACGCACCCTGCCTTACGTAAGAATGAATTCCAGCCCGGCCATAAATGAGAGATTCTTCACTGGTGTCGCGTACTGTATCAGGTATATCTATGGTATATAGGTACGCTGACTTCCGATTTCACTTTATATTTTTTTGGCGGATGTACGACTTGCTTCGGCTATGATATTTCCGTGCACCCACTTTTGGTGTGCATTATTTTTTTCCCTGGGGTATTGATCCACTCCAGGGTGACTGGAGCCTGTTCTGTGACCACGGACTTGATTATTTATGCGAGTTAATGTGATAACAACAACAATGGTACTACAAGACAGTACAACTGCTGTCGTATGGCATGATAGTTACGGCTGTGAGTTGGCCGATTATATGTATGCCGCCGGCTGGTTACCATCGCAATAGTAGTGGTCCCGCTATAGTGCCGATATGTGCCAGCCGAACACCAGGCGGTAACACAGGCACTATAGCGGCAACCCGCACTACTCCGCACACTGACACTACACGTTATTCCCATCTGCGCCAAGCGATTTTACCGGCACTACTGAGGCAACCGGCACTACTCAACCGGCACTACTGACGGACTCCTATAGTTATTGGACTATCCACAGCAGTTGGCCAGTACGGAATATATGTCGTTCATTTACGACGGTGTGTGCGTGTTCTTCACATTGTTGCGGTAATTTGCAGATTTCTGTGGGTTTTCTCTGACTGGCATGATACGTTTGCGGCCCGCAACAATAGATGTGTGTTATCGAGGAAGACTCACTGCTGTACGAGTATACGACACAGCAATTTCCTGATACTTCGCCACCCAACTAAAGAACTAGCCGTCAGGGTCGACCCGACCACAGACCTGAGGATAGTGCTACTCATACCTCGTGCACTCGTACCTCGCGCACTCGTTCACTATTAATACCGGTATTAAATAGGACACTCTGTCCGAGTCGGATCGCTGTCGTTTCATAATGCCTATTATACCAAACAAAGCATTCCCTGTGTACCTGGTACGATATTCTACGGCACAAATACGACTCTGGTACATGTACGTACCAGGCAATTGGGAAGCAAGCAAGCAGATGATGTTCTTGTTCAGAGGGAGGAACACAAGCACAACCCCAGGGGGCCTGGGGCGGGAAAGGCAAGACATACCCAGCCAGGGAACGCGAGGCAACGCGCCTTCCGCACAGCATACCATGCAACACCGTGGAAAACATGCCTTGTTTGCGGGAGCAAAGAACCTACCCTGATGATGCGGTGCCCGTGTCGACCTTCCCTGCCTCATCGTCGCCAAGGAGCCGAGCTTCCGCGTTTTCAATATCCACTGGCTTGTTCGCCGCATCGGGATGCTCGGCCTTGGTCATGAGCCCTCCTCGCAGTGGGGAAGCCGACATGAAACCAGCTTGATTACGCGGCATCTAAGGTCCGCTCTTCGCTTGCTACGTCACTGCAAGCGTCCTTAGCCTGGCGATGATCACGAGCGGTGATCGAGAGCCGAGGTCGGAGATGTTTGTTTCAGTGGGGAATTCACATGATATTCTGAGGCGTGTTCAAATAAAAAATTGCGTCCCCTGCAGTATTTTCGCCGATCTTTGGATCCACGCGAGCTCAAATTAGAGAGCTCCCGGCCATCTTGTCCCACAGTAGTGGAATCTAGCTTCCGTGGACGTGCAACAATATCAGCAGGAAGATAGCAGGAGGGAGCTGGGCTAACGGCAGTGTACCGCACGACGATGGAATTTGAGTAGAGAGCGCCAGAAAGACAACTACACGCGCGTCACCCAAAAAAACCAAAATAATCGTCGGTTGCGGAGAGATTATCTCCTCCCTCTCTGGGACAAAACAGCGACAAGACCTCCCTCTCCCCATCCGCTGCTCTCGTGCTTGCAGTATCATTCCAGGTCAAGGTACACGAACATGGTGCTGCTTCTTGCCCTACTGCTGTGGTACTTGGCAGTAAAACGACGATTGATCGATCTCGTTCACAACTGAGAAACAAACAAACAGCGACGAAAAAAGCCCAAAAAACTCGAACCACCTCGTGGACAGAACAAAACAAGACAACCAACAAGCCAGAACAACAAGCACACAACAACGAGAACAACACAACAAGCAAGCAGATTCGACGAGCGCACAACACGCACCACCACCCACCACACAACAAAAACACAAATCGCCACTACACTGCTGCTGCACCACACACCACCAACCGTCATCACCTCCACGACACCATATTATTTTTTCTTAAGAAATAAGAAAGGAGCAGCAGCAGCAGCAGTAGTAGCAGCAGCACACAACAGGCAGCAGCACCATTCACACCACACCAACCACGACAAACACAGCGGGGTTTTTTGTCCAACGATACAGGACGATACGATACTTTCTTTGTATAGCTTCAAAAAACAGTTTTTTCTGTGTGATCCAGATCAAGATGTGATCTGTCGTGCGTCGTCGTTGACGACGTGCCGAGTCGAAGCTCAACACACGACGGCACGCACGACCAACACTCGCTCGCGCATCTAAACCAAAAATCGAGAAAAAACAATAAATACGAAACTTTTAAGAAATACCCGTGGTACATGTGCCTCGACGCGAGCGCACATCTCATTTGTAGTGTGTGTTGTGTTCAGAGTAGAGGATGAAGGATAGTATTTACATTGCACACAACGCCACCAGCCCAGCTAACCACATATCGTAATAAGTGCTGTGGTGCACAACGCAGCAACAACAATCACAATCTTCACACATTTTTTTACCGCACGCAACATTATCATTATATCATCAGTAAAAAAAACACACACACACCTTCGGCCCCTCATCCATCTGATGCATGCATCATCAGAAGAACAACACAGCAGTAAAAGTAGTAATAACGAAAGCAAGAAAAAACGACTTTTAACAGACACAGAAGACTGCCAGGCAGATGCGCGCCACACCCGCACTATTTGGATTGTGTTCTCTGTTCTGCTTGAAAAAATCAAATCTGCCGCTCCCGACCTGGTAAGAGCTGTGTGTGTGTGCTGCTGGTGGTGCAGCATGCTGGTGCTGTGTGCGTGAAATTGTTGTGTGCTTGCTGTTTGCTGACCTTCTACTATTACTCGTAAAATATACGTACTTTTAGCAAACCTGCTCTACTCCCTGTTGGTGTTATTGACTTCTACGTCGACAGCTGTCGTTTATACATTTTTCATAATAACAACCTTCAAAACACGACTTCCAGTTGACTACTGTTAAAAACTGTACTAAATGACATGGAGGGTCGGTAGGGTCGTACGGAACACAGATGGCCAGGTGTGGGTGCACCGTAGCGCCTGGCAGCAGTATTTTTTTTTCGGGTGAGGGTTTTAAAACATGCTTCCAAAATGTCGAAACCCCCTTTTTGGATTGGGCGAGAGGGAGGGTGTGGTGCTGTGGTTTGCGTAACAGAGAGACGGCCCGATCAAGATCAGACTTGGAGAGCAGTGCAGTCTATCCTTCTGCGAGGTACGTGGGAGTGCCTTGCATTCTTTAGGGTCTGCGTAAGGAGGGTTGGGACGGTTCGACTTCTGAATTAGGGTCTTCTTTTGGAGTTTTTGGGTTCATTGCGCACCTACCTGCTGGGAACGCGTACTCGTACTCGTAGCCCCATTTTAAGCCAGGACAAGCAAGCACACGCTCTGACCTACACTACCACTCAAGCACCGCACCATACCCGGGAGGGGAGACATCACACTATGCAGGGTGCTCTGACTTCCACGTGCCCTTTGAACACCGGCCGCTCTCAGGGGATAAATAGACAGAGGTAGGGGTCTCGTGATAATACGTAGAAAGAACATCTGTGACGAATATCGGCGCGTTGTGTACGCTTTCATCTTCTCGTCCGTTTCGAGCCTCTCACGCACCGAGCATCAGCTAGTCCATGACCCAGCCAGACTACTCGCAGGGCCGCTGTGCGTGGACATGGGCAGCAGAAGAGTACCCCACACTCCTGCATGCTTCTCGTCGGAGTGCGAGTCGCACCTCACTCTGTGCACGCCCGCGCTCGCACGCGCCCGCGCAACTCGACCGATTTGACCGCTCCGCCGCGTTTTTCGCTTTTTAGACGTAAATGTAAGGAGCGTCTGTGTCTTCATTTGAATATCCCAATGGTCCTTATACTTACGTCCGTGTTAGTACTTTACTTCTGTCTTGGTTTTACCAGCAAGAAGATTTTTGGTTCGGAGCTGCGGAGCGGACAGATAGAGCAGCAGTAGAGGTCCCTCTACAGCGCCGGTTGAATAGTGCCGGTTTCCTGCTTAACGCAGCAGCAGTGCCTGCTTGTGTGTTCTTCACATTAGACTGCTCTTTCCTCCCGTCTACATTCAGGACCACCATTCAGTGTCTGTGCCGATGCCCCTCAGGGAGACGAGCTCTGTGGTCACGAACTACAAGGCAGAGATACACATTGCAAATACACCAGGATTAATTTGGCCATGCAGTGCCTGTGAAATCGCTTCGCACAGATAGGAGATACCTGGTAGGAATAACGAGTCGTACCAGTATGCGGAGTAAATAGTGTCGGTTGCCGCTATAGTGCCGGCATTTCCGGCTGGCACATACCGGCACTATAGAGGGACCACTATTCAGCACGAAGAAAAAATAGTCAATGGAAAAATGTAAGGCACAGCTGGGAAGCAAGGAAGGAAGGAACACAGCACAGGAACCCAGTGTTTAATAATAGTGTCGCATATCGTCGGATTGATGTACAATTTCAGGGAGGGCATGTACAAAAATGTCAAAATGTTGCATTCATGATGTCATCAAGCTTCCGACTTTTGAGCCACTCGTGTATGCACACTGCTGTGCTGTACAGCTGTGCTGCTGTGCACCTAGCCATCGTTTGCTGGCCATTGGTAAGGTTGCCTTGAGATTATTGAAGGTCTAGGTGTGCTGCTGCTGTAGCGTGTATCGTTTTATCGTGCGTAGACTGTAGATCGACTCCATCAACACTATTAATATATTAATATCATAGTAAGTTCACGCGGAGGGATCCAAACAACAATCCAAGGCGGCCGCCCGGACAGGTACGGTGGTGGTGATGGTGTTCTACCTTGTTGACTGGCAGCTTTGGCAATCAACCCGCATTGCTCTTGCGAACAGGTTTATGCTAGCCCGCCAGGTGCTCGTACCAACGGAGATTTGATATACTCCGCAATAAGAAACAGAAAGTTACACAGGCTGAGCTTCTTATTTGGGAGAGGGTGCGTTCCACATTCACGCGGAGGGATGCAAACAACGATCCAAGGCGGTCGCCCGGACCAGTCATGTAGTGGTGATGGTGGTGTGTCTTGCTGACCGGCGGTTGTGCTAATCAACCCGTAGCACTCTTGCTAACAGGTTTATGCCAGCCAGGTGCTCGCACTTAATTATGAAAAAGGTATAACGTCAGCCGTCGACGTAAAGTCGACTGACTGAGGGTTTATTATTGGATCGCCCGCAAATAAAAACTTCATCACATTTTACCTGGTGTGTATTTATATTTGCCTTATTTAGGGCCCGAACTAAAAGTTAAAAAAAAAATTCAATTTGGATGATATTTTTCCAAATTGAATTGGATTTCGCAAAAAAAAATGATTTCATTTCTAACAGGAAAGGGCGCATTGATCTTCAAATATGTGTGAAATCGGAATAACGCAGCAAGTCACACAACGCCCTGCTGACG
>JBBMKB010080043.1:0-12611 GCA_037833945.1 Alaria marginata
CTTACCACGTACCAAGTACTATACCAAGGCACTTGATTTTAGGCCTTGACAAAAAACGTGAAACGGATTCGACAACAACAGTACTCGTACCAGTTTTTAGTACGTAATACCTGGTATTTTATAATTTCAGGCACCAACGGCGAGGTGTAAACGGTAAGCGCTGTGCAGCATATATATATATAGGCGCAGGACCATGAGCGTGGGGCTTCGACACAGGGCCACTACAGACAAGCAGCCTCGGATCGAAAGGAGGAGCGAGGTGGGGGTGGTGATCCAGAAAGGTAGACACCTCTATGACACCTACCTGCGCTCGCTTTGTCTGTGGGGCACTCAACGTGTACGAGAGAGAGAGCGTCCCCCACACAAACTGGCTGCTATTTTTCATCACGCATCACACCAAGGCCAAAGCCATGATCACAGCTCTCAAGCCTCAGCCTACCTAAGCTCCGCTCACAACGTGTGTACGAGAGAGAGAGAGAGAGAGCATTTACCAAACAAAGTGGCTGCTCGTGTTTCTTTACATCACGCCTCACCCCAAGAAACCCAAAGGCCATCCTCTCAGCTATGATATCAAACTCAGCCAAAACCTCCGGCGCGTGTTTCCCGCGGACCGACCTGCGCTGCACGCGCAAACGTTGCAGCCCAGCCCGCCCAACGAGGAGGTAACGGACGGCAAAGGGACTCCACCAAGGACACGTGCTAGCTCGTTGTGGCCTTTGCCATATGAGACGGGCAACGTTGTTTCCGACCCACATCCCACATGTGTCCATTATTTGAGCTGAGCGCGGAGCAACCCATTCTCTCCTCGCATGATGAGGGGGCAGTTGTGCTATTTGAATTTTTGTTCTGACCAAGAGGCAGTGCAAACCACAAGAACAAACCGAAGGAGCCTCGACGCGAGAGGCAAGCCATGGCAAGCTACTGTGCTCACCTCGAACTCAGACAAAGAAGCGGCTGGCTATCGTATCCCGTGCTGGGGTGCAGGGGAAGACTGCCTCGCAGCAGGCCGGATATGCGCGAAATGCGCGACAGAACCTCCGCACAAAAAAAGCCTTCCATATTTTGGGAGAAATTTGTTTTTTTATGATCTGATTATTTTATTATTTTCAGTTTTCACGGATCACGAATCACGAATCACCGTCCGTTTCATACAGCATCCACCGGATATCATGGATATGCAACCCATGGGCATCCCCATGGGATACTACTGTATCCCTTGGACGATCCCATGAGACATCTCATATCCATATCCCAATATCTCATGGGATGAACGGCCCCACCCATGGGCAAGGCCATGATATATCACGAGGATGCTGCGTACCAGGTACCAGGTACTGTTAGGAAATTTGAATTTGCGGTAATAATAATGCACATTTTTATTTTCTTGTTTCCCTGCGTTTTCTTCTTTCTGCAGTCCCGACGTAGAAATGTGCCCTGCGCATTGCACGTTGTCGGATGGCAAATGAGCTATTAATAGTCAAAGTACCGTAATACAGCAGTAGTACTGAAATCTGTACCCACATAGAGAAATATAGAAAATGATAAAACGTTGGACATTGCGCGCTCCCGCTGGATACTCCACAAATGATCCAATGAGATCTCATAAATATCCGATGGGTAACCCATGCGCAATGGGCATCCCATGGAGTATCCCATGAGCGATCCCATGGGACTTCCCACGGCATATCCGGGATATCCCAGATATCCATGGATGGCAATGGACGACCCCATGAGACGTCCCGTGGATCCCACGGGACATCCCTTGGGAACTTCCATGGAATATCTATGGAAATCCTTCCCATAGGATTATCCCGTGGGAAACCCCATAAAATAGCCACGAACGCATAGTATACTCCATGGTATATCCCACGACCCCATGGAATATCCGGGATACCCCATCGACGTAACCCAAAGGAAATAGGATCCCATCCAGATGAGATATCACACGATCCCATGGGATATCCCTTGAGATATATCCCATTGGGATAAAATGATCCCATGGGATAACAGATATCCCATGGAACATCCCATGGGATCCCATGAGAATCCCATAGACAATCCCATGGTCCCAAGGGATGTCCCATGAGATAAAACGACACCACGGGATAACCTACGATCTCACGGGATATATTGCTCAGCTATTTTATAAAAAATATTTCAATTTAAAAAAAAATATTTCAAACACGTCAGCTGTGTACGGACCCCTGGGCCACTGGTAAAAAAGTAGCCATTTTTAACCAACAATTAGACTATCCACCCAGGGTAAGAAGATTTCGCACCCCTGGCTTGCTCTGTGGGTTTGGTGTAGTAAGCGGAAACTTCGACGGCAGCAGTATCGCTCTGCACCCTGACTGACCGGTGAGCGATCGAAACCTCGGGAGGCGTGTCGAGATGGTGGTACCGGGGCCGGTACCAAAGCGGGACGGGGTCGCAAAGGAAATCGGAGGAGTAGGAGGGGGAGGAGTTCCGATACTGTTTTGTCCCACTGCAAGTAGTCGTGAGCGACGCGATAGGAGGAGGGCGTCGTAGAGGTGCGGTGAGAGGAGTACTACTGCCGCTAACTTATATCTCGCCGCTATCAATCAGCAGTAGTGATGCAGGGAGGGGGGATTCATTGACGAGCGGCGTTGTCCTCGCCACTTGTGTGAGAGGGTGGAGCAACTGTATTCTGGACACGCCGATCGCCCTCCGCAGTCAAGGAGCGGTTGAAAGGTTGGGGGGGGTTGCTTCATGACACGCTAGCTGAGGCCTTCAATTCGCGAGTGGAATATTGGGAGGAGGGGTGTCGTAGCCGATTGCTAGATGGCGTATAGCGGCGCGATGGGAGGAGCGCGACGCATCGGCTGGTCGGGTTCTACTCTTTGGGGAGCGTACGTGGGCCAGGACTGCCGCCGTCCCATCACCGTTCAAGGTCAGTATCGAACCACGGAGACAGACGTGCTCGGTTGCCGGAATGCCCGTCTGGCACCGACGCTCAATGGAGTTGAACTGGGAGGGTGTTACTGTTTCGCGACGGGGCGCCGAGAACCAGCAGTGGATCTGTAATACTGTCGGAATACCCACTTCGCACCGACGCTCACATGTACATCGGGCTGGACGGGGGGGGGGTTGCTACGACGGTGTGGCGGGGAAGAACGGAGGATCTGTTACATGAATGGCGCACGTTACTACCGGGCCGTGACCGGGATTCCGTTTTTTGCCGAGGGCAGGTTTGCGTCGGGCACGGGGGGTGTTGCAGAGCCGTGCACTACAATTTAGCACGATGAAGCGCAGGGACATTTGAAAGCAGTCCTGAGCGGCAAGCCGATTTATATGGGCACAGGGATCAATTTTCGAAAGCTCCCTTCTGAAACAAGGGGGGCAAGGAGCAGTGTCCCCGGCGGGGGAAGCCGTATACCTGTACGCGGAAACTCAAAATGGACACCACGATAATGCCTGGTATCTCTCGATACCATTCAAATAACGAAGGAGACAACTGCCCGACGATCTGTAAATAATACCTGTCACGCATCGCATATCGTTAGTATCAACCTCGTTGTCTGTCAGAATATTAATAAAACACCCAGAGGCACCCACATGCGCTGTTTTTGATACACAGCGTCGGCACTTTGCCTGTTAGATCCTTCAAAACTGTGCCTACGTCATTTGGACAAACGTTTTGGAAATGGAGCGTGAAAATGCTTGTATTAATAGTAGGTCCACAGAAAAGGGCCAGTATGCTATACCTGGCTACGTATAGCAGTTGTTTGTTGCCCAAACATCGTTGGCGAGTGACGGTGTCGCACACCTCGCACCAGGCATGTCCCAGGCATGACCCTCCATTGAAACTACACAAACACGCGGCACATTCGGTGAGTATTTCCTCCACGCTGGCAGCTCTTCGGGGCTTCATCATCTCGCACAGCAGGCGACGCCTCAAACGACCCGAGAGAGGTGTTTTACTCGTGTACAAGACGACATACGGCAAGCTTAAGCTTTTTAAAACACCAGACCGTGTTGTGCTTCGAATGCGCGTCGGCGACAATAGCATGGCCGCAGGATTAATCCTATAAAAAAAGTAAATTATTCTATGTTTTACTGAAGAAGTGCGGAGCGTGAGCTGCGGCAATTCCGCAAGACAAGCGCAACGCTTCTCTGTGTGCTTTACACCCCACCACCCCCGCCCTCACCGTTTATCTGCGTGATTTTACATCCCACCGCCCCCGCTCTCTCGCCTACGGTAAACCATGCCTAGCTTCAAGGTCGAAGCTGGAGTACCCGAGCTGCGCGCAACGATTCACCAGAATGGAGCACGCCACCCACTGCAGATGTCCCGCCTACGCTACCAGCCTTCTCATAAAAAAGAGCCCAACAAGAAACTTAGCGTATAAATTACGGGGGAAATAATATATTCGACAGCTGTTATACCGAAGTTAGTGTAGAACAATACCCTTCCGCAAATAAGAAATCCAGCAAAAAAAAAAAAAAAACGGTCTCTTATCAGAGCGCCGGTGCTGAATGTCGACGCCTGCCGCGGGGCCCCTGACCCTTGTTCTCTGCTCCACCTTAACAGGCGTTACCCTTGCTATTGCTCCCGATAAAAAGTCTCTGAAGAAGGGCCGTTTCTAACGACCCGCTACAAACGGCAAGAAAAACTTGCCTATTTGGTAAAAGTTTTTGGCTAGTGTTTTTTCCAAATCTCGAAACAGAAAACCTAAAGTAGCAACTAGCTCATCAGAATTTCCACGAAGTTGCCAACCAAGAACCAGAGAAATATCCATGAAAAACTTTGGCTCAAAACTTGCTATTTTGGCAAGTCCACACTTCCATAAACTTGCAAATTTGGCAAAAAAAAGTATAATATGTGCCGTTAGAAACAGCCCTTAACCGCTAACACTGGCGTTATGGTACTACTGCATAAGGTACGTGTCAGCTCAGCGTAAACAGCACCGACCATCATGCGCGGGCGCCCCACGATGTCGAACGACCGCCGCCACAAACAGCAGTGGGGCTGCTTCCCTTCCCCGCAACTTACGCGTGAGTCATTGCACGGTAGGGGTGCAGCAATAAGTTCCTGGGCTCCTGACATGAGGAGCTCAATATCTCACCCAAAACATGACTTCCAAGATTTTCGTTCGCGCAACCCAATCAACATTTCTATCCGCTAGTCCTAAAACAAAAACACTCGTGAACTGATCATACCAACCGGTAGTTCCTCACTTCATGAGCTCAACCGGTCAAGAACGTTTGACCCCAAAGAGTGCAACCCCTACCGTGGGATGACTCGCGTAGCTCTCACAAAAATTACAGCAAGCCATTCTCTCGCAACTCGCGAGACAACGCCAAGCCCGCCAGCCACAAAACAAAAATGCAACAACAGCGGTACTGTGCTTGCTAACCGAACATCTACGGAAGTGCCGTATGCTCGTGTGGAGTGCTTGGAGTGCTATGATACCGAATTGCCGTATGGTGTCTGCTATCTCCATCCCAACACACGCCCGTAGTTATGCACGCAGATTGTTCCGAGCCCCGCCTATCGGCGGCTGCGATTTGTGTTTATGATATATACTTATAAACACGCCGCTAAATATTTACCAACAATCCCAATTGTAACAATCCCAATTGTAAGTCCTGCACTGATGCACCAACAATCCCAACGTTTTGTCCCTAACCTGCTTGCTGCACCAACAGTTTCAACGTAAATTCCTTAACTCGTTTAGAGCCCAAAAACCCCTCCCAATACTAATTCCAAGTAAGTTGTCTTTCAAAAAAGGGTTTCCATTTGTAAAGCCGTTATTAACTTCTGCACCTACAACGCTAAAACTATTTCCCACACTGTATAATCTACATTAGTTACGTTCTCGTCTTGGTCAACCTCCGCATCGAAATGTACGTCAGACGCCGAATACTAGCGAGGATCGCGATATTTTCCCAGACGCTCACGTCCGAGAATCCTCCATAAAACGAGCGATCGATTTCGCTTCTGATGCTTAAAATCACGCTTTATCTCAGCCAGCACAATTACATATTTCCTACACTGCTGCTGCACCAACAATCCCTAAAATATTTCATTACCTATACCAGGTATATATATATATATATAATCTACAGTTTTTACGTTCTCGTCTTGGTAAAACCTCATCATCGAACTATACGACAGAAGCCGTACACCAGTAAACTACAGCTGCGAGGGTCACGATATTTTTCCAGCCACTCACATCCGAGAATCTTCTATAAACGAGCGATCGACTACGTTTTTTAATGTTTACAAAGAACGCCACATTATCTCTCCCCACCAAAACGACACCAAAAACAAATTCCAAACCTGTAGCTTACAGTAGTAGTCTACTTGTTTTTTACATTCTCGTCTTCGTACACCTCCGCATGAACATGTACGTGAGAAGCCGTATGCCAGCGATCATAGCTGCGAGGATCGCGATGTTTCTCCAGATGCTCACGTCCGAAAATCTGTCTCAAAAATGAGGGATCAGCGGCAAGACAAAAAGCAGCGTTGTCAGTTGGATGGAGACGCCTTTACAGGTTCTGGCACACAACACATACCAGATACAGCACCAAAGATATTACGATTTCTTGCTGGTTTTTGTGCTTTTGGATGTTTTTTGTTTCACAATTCACGAGAGGGCGTCGACCCAACCCTAACCCTAACCCTAACCCTAATCCAGGCTTAAGACTCGACCCGAACGCAGCTTCGCCACGCGTTTTGGAAAATCTGAAAGGAATGTGCGGACTACAGCAAGAAAGCATAATATGTTTGGCACTGCTGTATCTGGTATGTTTTGTGTGTCAACAACACGGCAAAGGCTACTTGGTTGGATGGGGGAACCTTTCACCCGTTGTCTGATTGCGCTGCGCTGTGCTGCCTGCGCTTGCGGTGGATGCTCGGCGATATGCTGGCTATCGGAGCTTGCTGTTGTGTGAGCGCAGCAAGAAGCAGGCTCAACAATAAATGTCTATAGGCATGGGCCATAACCCCACCGCAAGGACGACAGGCGTGTACGAAATGACGACGCGTGTGTCTATGCTAGCACGCGACCCATCTTTGTTTCTATGACGGGGGGCGAGGCAAGGGAATCGATACCCCAGAACGCACGCCTCTTCCACTCCTGCGCTACGACTAACCAGGTGGCTGCGAAGGGAAGAACGTACCTTTTCTGGGAAGAGTGTACCTTTTCTGGGAAGAGTGAACCTTTTCGAACGGATTCCGAATTCAAACTGGGGGGGTCACAACACCGTCGGGGCTACAGCTGCCCCCGCCTAACATACTACTCTGGGCGGAAACGTAAGGACCATTTGGGTTAGTAGTAGGAATACCAAACGGAATACCAAACGTTACTTATATTTTCCGTACAACAGAGTGGTATGCTTTACGGTTATTCGCACACCAAGGCACTCGCCCTTGAAGAGAGACATATCATACTATTCCGAGGAGTGGAAGAGGTCCTCACCCGTATGCCACGAGAATACTCTGTCCCGTCACGGTACCAGATCCGCCCTGGGCGCATTCCTCCACGCCTGACAGCCCCCTGCCCGTGACCTGGTCGCAAGAATATTCTCGCCCGTCGAACTGCGGGCACCGTTTTTGTAGAACGGCATAGCGCGGGGAAAATACGGGGGGGTGGAGGAGCCTGGGGGGGGGGTGTAATCATCATGGCATGCATGGCCGTAGTCATAAGATCACAGACCCTCGCATCCCCACAATGCAAGGATGGAGCGCGTCGGGTTTTCGCCGACCAGGCAGACTTTTCTTGCACCAAGCTATTATAGGGGCGGGGGGCAGTAATCATCGTAACATGCATGGCCGTAGTCCGCAGGACCATAAACCCTCGCATCCCCACCATGCCGAGACGGAGCATGCTGTGTTTTTACCGGGACTATCCAGAAAACCAAAAAATAAAAAAAGAAGTGCTACTCGTACTAATACCTATTACGGGGGACCACAGTAAACAGGACCTACTGTATGCACAAAAACCTATATATTTGCCTATTTTTACTAACAATATTTGGTCCTATTTACTATGGTCCTCCGTAATAGTCTAAAATAGCACGCATCTTCTCAATTTTCCGAGGCTCCTTCCTCCCTTAAGGAGCTCCACGTATACATCACCCGACAACTAACTTTTGAGAAAAACTGAAAGAAGAACTCTGTGTGCGCAATCCCTGGCCTACTGTTATGATAGTGCTATAGTCCTATCCACTGGACCACTTAAGTCACAGCAGTGACTTGGTGGTCTAGTGGATAGAACTATTTAATTAACAAAATATATGCTTTGGAGCTCGTCGCACCAAATCTCTCGCCAGCATTTAATCGATCTCCGGGGCGCACTCCTCGCCGCTGGACAAGTGTCTAGAAATACACTATTGTATTGAACTATTCGAAATATTCTAAAAGTGCGCACACCTTGAGAACAATAAGCACGAAGCTGGCGAGATTCGAACTCACAGCACACGCATATGAGTTAAATAGTCCTGTCCACTATAATACGGGGGACCATAGTAAACAGGACCAAATGTTTTTAGTAGAAATAGGTAACTATGCAGGTTTTAGAGTGTACCGTAGGTCCTATTTACTACCAGGTATGGTCTCCCGTAAAATAGACCATTTAGTGTCAGCCCGAAATGTATTTCGTCCAAAACATCACTACTCCTACCGTAGCAAACGTGCGAGAAATAATAAGCACCTCGTTATGCAGCAGACCTCCGAAGCCGTAGAACAAGAAGGAGCAGTACTTTAGCCACCGACTGGATTTAAAAAAAAAACAAAAAAAACGAGTCGTAGAATCATCGATTAGCAGCAAGGGGGCGTGAAAAAATATCGAAAGCAGACGACGGTGGTGGCGGAGGGAGGGAGAGGTTCAGTATAGGCGCAAAGAGCGGTATCAGTCAGACCCCAAGAGAGACTGCTGTCCTTCGGTGGTACGGAAAGGAGAACGTGCGGCATGAAGGCGAAGGGGTTTGGTTCAGGCTATTCGTTTGTTCGTGTGTGGTTGTACCGCTACCCACTAGCTAGACCATACAGACAAGTGACTGCAGGTTTAGTGGGTAATGCTATATACCAGAAAACCAACAAAAAATAAATACTAAATGTGTACATTATATTTCGTCGAATCTCGCCGGCTTCATAGCATCGATCTTCGCGTGGATAATTCTCGACGAAAATTGACACCGGCACGACGGTGCTGTAGCTGAGACTAAGTAGCAGCATCGTGTACACGGGGACATAAAGATAGAATCCTGAGGGCGTACACACACACATACCGAAGCATTGCAACATTTGACATGTCGAACAGATCAGATCTCCGCTCGTGATCTATGTCATTCAGGAAAGATAGCTCTCGGATCTCTACGATCTGCATGACCTATTATACACTATACATCATGTTGCCGGGTGGTGGGAGCCGTATCATATTATCTGCACGACCTACTGTATGTAGCACGTATTTCCAGGGTTGGATCTGCACTGCACAGATCCTACACAACACATCATGTCGATATACACATAGGATCTGTTCATAGATTATCTAGATGTTCTACAGTAGGTCGTGATCTGTGACCTGTCCGATGTGTGTGATATTTCTATGTATGTACTGTAACGCCCGATGGCACAGTTGCTCGAACGCCACGCTTCAACAAGGAACGCATGCTACGATAGAGGTGGCACTTTTTGGCAAAAATGTTTTCTGAACGATGGGGGCTCCTTAACCCGAAATCGTCGGAATTTCGTTATTGTTTTGCATGACTTTCCGTGTATACCTCGGCTATGGGATTGCTAATCGGGTGGCAGTTTTATTTTCCCCAAAATCAGCTTTTGGGAGAGGTCAAAAGCTCCTCAAATCAGGAGCCTCAGAAAAAAGATGGTTCACCTCTACTACCACCGTAGAATGCGTCAAGGCCAGTCTCTCTCCAAGGAGGCACAGGCACCACTACCGCACCAGCTGAGTGTGCTGGCTATGTGACACTCCCCACTAGACCACATGGTCACGTGACTATGCGGTCTAGAGGGTAGTGCCATAAACCAACAAAACATAAACTTGGGGTAATAGCATTGGTCTACGGGGGGGCTAGAACCTGTCTGCGCAAACTGCAAACTGCTGCGACTGCCTCGAATCCGACTCGTTTTAGTCTTGGTTCAGAGCCTGCGGTCTGTTGCCTATCCGCGTGGTGGTTTAATTTTTAGTTTTTCGTTTTGTTGTTTTCTATTGCCTGCCTCATCCCCCTCGGGGAAGGGTGTGGTCCAGTGGGTAGGTGCCATGTATCCAACAGGATGTTGCCTGCGCAAAATTTCTATTACGGGGGAAAGTAGTTAATAGGACCTACGGTAGGCACAAAAACCTACCAGGTATGTATTTTGCTATTTTTACTATTACGGGGGAACGTAGTAAATAGGACCTACGGTAGACACAAAAACCTATATGTTTCTCTATTTTTACTATCAATATTGGTCCTATTAACTACGTTCCTCCGTAATAGCAATATTTGGTCCTATTAACTACGGTCGCCCGTAATAGTGGTGTGTACTGCTGGTGTTCACAACATGATCAACAAGCGTGCTAAGCGCGCATATCGCCTAACGCGTAACAAATGCAACCGCACACACCATACCACCATTTGGTAATGCTCGAACGCCAAGCACAATGCAGGGCACCTGATAATGAAACAGAGTAACAAGAACGGCAGGCTGGCATTCACAGGGATCTAAGAAATGCGGGAGCGGGTATACCGAAGAAAGCGTGGAACGCGCCTTCTCCCGAACAAGAAAACCAACCTGGGTCAGTGCTTCTGTTCCTTGTTAATACGGGGGACCATAGTAAACAGGACCTACGGTACACACAAAAACCTATATGTTTCCCCAATTTTGCTATTACGGGAGTCCATAGTAAACAGAACCAAATATTGTTCGTAAAAATAGATAAATATGTAGGTTTTTGTGTATACCGTAGGTCCTGTTTACTATGGTCCCCCGTAATAACAATATTTGGTCCAATTTACTATGGTCCCCCGTAATAGGTATCCCGTACTAGTGTAGACGCACAAAAACAAGTCCTGCACGACTCACATTCCCTCCGGTATGTTGTCGCCGTTCACGTAGAAGCCACCTTGAGAGTGAAGAGCAAATCGGGGGGAGGCGGGGGGGCGGGGGCGGCAGAGGAGAGAGGCTAAGAAAAAAAAAAAACATGTGTCCCACACAAGCAAGCGCCCTGAGTGCTTGCGTTCCCAGGATGGTCGCCGCATTGAGCACGTACTCAACGCGGTGCTTTGTGTCCCGGGCGAGGCCCCTCTGCTTCGCGACCGGGAGATATCATCCCATCCGACGATCTACATTATTATTCGACATAATCCCACACGAAGGACAGATCATGATCTAGATCATCTACAGTAGATCCTATATCGGTCGCCATGGTATACATGTTGTGTCGGATCTGTGTAGCACCAGATCCAGCCCAGGAAACACGTGCTATTAATAGATCATTTAGATCATCCGGCTCTCACCCGGCAACAAGATCTATTAGTCATGCAGATCATATAGATCAAGGACCTGGTCTGCCCTTAGATACACAGATCATGAATAAGGATGAGATCTGTCCGACGTGTGCATAATTTCGAGATTTTTATTTCGCCTTCCATGTGCAACCCATGGGATTTCCCACGGCACACCCACGGGTCGTCCATGGGCGAACCCATGGTGGACCATGGGCTCACTATCTATTGCTGCCAAAACCCGTGGGCTATCTATTGCTGCGAACTCGTGGGCGTCCATAGGAGACGAGATAACAAAAACTGGAAATCATATCGTTCGTTTAGGTCGTCGCCTGAACCACGGCTTTCACTCACCGAAGAGGATGGACATGAAGAAGGATCTATAGGTCATGCAGATCATTTAGAGCAGGGATCTAACTGTCCTGAATGGCATACATCATGAATGGGTAGCTGATATGTCCGGCGTGTGAAGCCGTCGCCTAAATCTCGGCTTTCACTCACCGAAGAGCATGAAGCCCCTGATTTGTAAACGTATATTTCAAATACGTCAGCTGTGAGTTCTACCAATTGAATGGTCGATACCCATCTTGGCAAGCTACCAGGTATAGATCTGGATGGCACAGATCATGAACGGGGATTTGATCTGTCTGATCTATGGAACCGTCCCCCCTATCTCATATTTCACTCACTGAAGAGCATGGAACCCATAGCCATGACGAAGGAGGAGGAGTGCGCCGTGAAAATGTCGGTGATGGCTGTGCTCAGGAACAACCCGATGCTCTGACCTACAACCACCTGAGAGCCGGTAACCGTTCGGACACCAAAAAAGTTCGTCAGCAACAATTATTTCCACTTTTAGGGATATCATCCTGAAATGTTCTCCGGATGGGGGGGGTGAAATTCAAATAATTCAACCTAATTCAATATTACACTTTGAGGGATATATATCATCATGTAATAGTATGGGGGGGGTGAAACTTGAATTCATTCATACTATTAATAATCCAAGAAATGGATACATTTCGGACTCCGAGGGAGATGATACACAGCGGAATCAATCAGGGATGTATGGGGGGGGGGGGGGGTACCCCTTCCCTTCATATCCTTATTCACAAGACCACAACCCCTCTCCTCCC
>JBBMKB010080054.1:0-12610 GCA_037833945.1 Alaria marginata
TGGTGGTGGTGGTGGTGGTGGTGGTGGTGGTGGTGGTGGTGGTGGTGGTGGTGGTGGTGGTGGTGATGGTGGTGTTGGTGTTGGTGTTGGTGGTGGTGGTGGTGGTGTTGGTGGTGTTGGTGGTGATGTTGGTGGGGGTAGTGGTAGTGATAGTGGTAGTGGTAGTAGTTTTTAACTTCTTCTCGTACCTCCCCCTTACGCAATGGTGGATAGTGCTGCTGTCGCGACAAAGAACGATGCACGGCAGAGAGCGAGAGAGCGAGAGGGGCAGCCAGTAAGACTAACAGAGGGCACGGAAATTGCACTTGATCAACCATCAATTGAGGAAACCCAGGGATGGACCCAGGACTTCCCCTGAAAACCCTAAACCACACGGTACAAGGAGCACAGGATGGTCAACATTGGTGACGTATGGTATCGCTGGGGTCGACAAATAACGTCCGTGACGATAGTCATAGCGAGGTTCGAGCATAATTCCATGACCAATTGTTACAACAGACAGTGTTGTTGTGGTTGTACACCATCGTCGGGACGATCGGCCCTCCACATAAGATGGATGCGTGCTATCTTCTGTCAGTATGGTATGTTGTGCAGGATCTGTGTATTACAGATCCCAACGCAGGAAACATGTGCTATTAATAAGATCATTCAGATCATCCTGGTCCCATCCGGCAACACTATTAATAGCTATACACCATGCAGATCACGTAGACCCCACCAGGGACCTATCTGCCCGGAAGACATATTATATATAGATCAAAGATGTCAGGAGACGGCACTTTCACCCCTTGACGGACGGCAATTTTCCCAAAAAATGCCTTGACCGACGTCGAACTACTAGGTTTTAGTGTACACAGCTCGGTTTTACTCCCTTGACCGCTGTACATTTTTCCTTGACTGACCGTCTCCTGACATCTTTGATATAGATCATGAACAGCGATGGATCTGAGCTGTTCGGTGTGTGCAGATTTCGCCAAGCGCTACGTCGACTGAACAAAGTCCCTCCCCTCGTCGATCGATCAACCACCAGCCCACCAGCCAGCAAGTGAGGAAGTTGATGGGGGCTTGTTGCTCACCAGGTACTACGTCGCGTTGATTCAACGGTCTGGGAAACACTGCCAACACCGGACAGATCGGATCCTTGGCCAGATCCCTATTCATGATCTATGTGTGTCAGGGCAGATATTGTAGATACCTGATTTATACTATCTGCATGGTCTATATATAGATAATGTTGCCGGGTGAGAGGCGGGTGATCCGAACGATTTAGCACATTGCATGTTTCCTGGGTGATCCGAACGATCTATTAATAGCACAGATCCTGAACAACATGTCAAAGCTAACACAGATATAGGATCCAGATGATCTACAGTAGATGATCTAGATGATCTGCAGTAGATGATCTAGATGGTCTACAGTAGATCGTGGTCTGTGCGACGTGTGGAACACTGCAAACTGCAGCATCACGCTGATTTTGGCAAAAGGTAAAACTGACAACATGCCAGATACCGGACGAAGGTATCACTATGAACATAAATATAAGGATCGTTTAATATTATTGTTAAAATGTAAACGGTCCCTATATTTATGTCAAGAGTGGTAGAAGATATCATACCGGCGTACGTATAATATTTTTACCGTATAACTATCCCCTCGGTCGATTTTCTAAGCTCGTTTTCTGGACAACGGGGAGGGGGTTGCACACGCCGAGAGATGGGTCTATGCAAATATCTCGGCGATATCTTTCCGAAACCGCCTTTTTCTTCGTGTTCGCCCCCCCCCTATTACGATAGTTTTGGAGATAATCGTCTCTCAAGTTCACCCCAGGGATGGTGTTTTACCTTGCATGGTGTACCGGTTGTATACACGTCGTCGTATTTTGCATACCAGGTACTCTTTTCTCTTTTCTCTTTTCTCTTTTAAGCCAAACGAGAAGAGTTCAGTCCTGGCGCGGCGGGTGTTTTGCTCTATGATACCAATATATATATGTCTCACCGCATGGGCAGGGAGTGGACAGGAGCTTTGCTCTCTGCAGGGTCGCTACTGCAACCGAAGGAGCAAGCCGGCCTGTGAGTTGAGCCTGTTCGATGCTGCATTCGGCGTGCCTGCCTATTGCATTGTGGTATGTTGCTGTCCCCGAAACGACCTCTTCTTACAGTGTTAGGCTGTTTTTTTATGCTCTGAGTCTAGCAAGGTTCGTTGCTGATCTCGGAGAGGATCGTTTCCGCACAGCCACGCGGTGACCGCACAACAAGCAAGCTACGGATACACGTACAGTACGCTTTCGCTTCCCCATGTATGTGCACCAGGGATACTACTGTAGACCATCACACAACGTGTGACCTCTGATAGGTTGACATGGGTGGGGATTAGTCTAGCCTGTGAGGCCTGAACGCACCTATGATGATAGTCGTTAGGACGACCGGTGTGTGCACGAGTCGTAGGAGATTCAGGCGTGCGGTTGCTGCTCGTGGAAGTCAGTCGATGCGGATCCAACCGCGTGAGCAGGGCAGGGCAGGGCAGGGCAGGTGCACTTGTGCTTGTGACTTGCGAGCGCGTGTCTTTGGAAGAGAGAAGAAGCATGCATAGATTAAAGAAATGCACCTGAACCTAATTCTGGTTCTTCTTGTGATTGGTTTATTTTCCCCGTGTTGTCCGAGATTAGCCCAATCAGTGCATGAGCCGTTTTTTCGTTTTTTTTTTTTGTCTCTCTTTTTTTACCCGTCGGTTCGCACAAAAAGATCCGATCCTGTTACTGTAGGCTATCTATGAAAAGGGCCTTTAGCCAAAGGCTTCAAACGGCCTCTCATCGGATCACGGCTATTTCATGCGTAGTATTAATAGTGCCCTGTGGTGTCCCTGGTGAAACGAGCAGAACGAACCACCACTCAGTCTGGACTGCTGCCACTGCAGCACTAAATAAAGAAGTGACGCCGCAGTTAGTTGATGGATCGAAGAGCGACATGGCTGACGCGTGGGACAGCGGGGCCGAGTGCTGCCCCCCCCCCCTGGGTGGTACTGACTGTGCGGAGCATTTCGTTCACACTATGGGCAGATGTGAGCGAGCCAGGAGTCATAGTAGCAGTGAGCATTGAATCTGTACCCTGTACTTACTGTAGTACCAGTACCCCTACCTGGTATCAGCACAAAAGAGAAACAAACTATCGCATGGAAAACCATTATCATCGTCTTTGCTAACCCTATCACCATAATCTCGCACTAATCCTAAGTAGTGTGTCCCCAAGTCTCTGGGTGCGTTTGTCAAGGGTTAAACGAAGGTGCAGTAGACTAGGGGTATCGATCGTTTACAACAGCCTGTGCTATAAGAAAGCGTGCACGCGCTGTCCTGATCCTAAACCCTAAACCTCTGATTCTCCTGTAGAGTTGACATCATATATCAGGCTTAGGCATGTGTTGTATGTGCGGTACACGCATCATCTCCGATCGTGTTCCCATAAGGCTTAAGAGTGGTAGTAGAAGGTACTAAATAAAGTAGAATGGCATGTAATGAGACGGAAGGACTGTGCTATCATCGAATTACTCACGGATTTTTACGGGACGGGTCACTTCACGCTGGTCGCTTCGTGTTGGGGTGACCCGACCCGACCCGACCCGACCTGTGAGGTTTCGAACATCTTCAGACCCGGGCGGACTCAACCCGCGAGATTTAGAAAACCGCCTGGCCCGAATCGCTGGTCGGGTCATGACCCGTAAAAAAAAACTCCATGGAAATATTCTGCAAGCAAGCAAGCTGCGTTCACTTTTTTTGGTGGTCGTCCAACCGAAAAAGTTCGCTCTCCCTACTGTACCGCAGGAGTAGGAGCACAGCGCATCCCGAACTGATGAATACGTTGTTTATTGCTGGTAGTCACTACAGCAGTGGCCCTTCCCTCTACAGTGCCGGTATGTGCCAGCCGGAAATACCGGCACTTTATAGCGGCATTCCGCACATTATATTGCCACTACCGTGTGTGGTGGTTCCCACCTGTTTCAAGCGATTTCACAGGAACAATAGCGGGCAGTTGGCGCTACTCAACCGGTGCTATAGAGGATTCGAACCTCTACTTCACTGTATTGGGTATTTATTGAGTGTTGAGGAAGCTTGGCGAAACGAAGAAGGGCGTCCTCGCGCCATTTCTTCAGTTTCCGAAGGGCGTCCTCGCGCCATTTCTTCAGTTTCCGTCTGGTATACGCCCCGGTAGGCCTAACTATCTGTTCGCGCGGATCTTTGGGGGCAGTTTTTACTCCTTCTCGTTGGCCGAGGACTATTTTGCGGTCCGGTCCTGTAGAGCTTACCACTTACCAGGTATTCGAGAAAATGGTTGAGGCACACTGTGTACCAGAAGAAGGGGGTTGACCCTACATTGGTTGCTTGCGTTTGATTGGGTTATGGTTAGGGTTAGGGTTATATATAGTGCAAAGAGTATGTCAACCATTTTCTCGAATAAGTGGTAAGGTACCCTCGTCCGGTCCGCAGATGGGACTAATGAAATTAAAAATTAAAAAAGCGGCGAAGCCGCGTTTCTCGCCCGTTTCTGGTCCGTTTCGGGTCCGGGTTGGGGTCAGGGTTAGGATTAGGGGTTGGGTTTGCGCTCGTACCTTGATCCCAACAGGAAAAGCTTCCTAGCCCGCAAAGGCGAACAGCCTAACCCCCCCAATTATCCGCGCGACCAGATAGTAAGGCCAGCCTCAGGCCCAGCAAAGCTTCCGACCGACCTCAATGGGCCGGCCGGTTGGCGATACTTTCATGTCACGTCGGACCAAAAGACCCACGAGTACAACATGACGTACCATCATTACAGCAGGAAGAAATTTTGTACACGTGTACAAGTTAAAATACAGAAGTAAATACCTGGCACAGCTCTGTTAACAGAGCAATATCGTAGCCAAATTGACAGCAAGATACACAAAGCGAAAATTCCAGCTCAGTAAACAAGAGCAAAAGTCGAAGCCAAACAACGGAACTGCTCACCCCCATGGCACCTTCAGTCGACGCACCAACACAAACGACACACACACACCACTAGGAATCCCTCAGACTCAAGCAACAACACTGTGGTACTCTGCCGTGCAGTGAAATGTCGTTGCAACCGGTGTCCTCTTTCACTGCTGAGCTACTACAGCCGTACCTGGAAGAAACCCCGGTTGTATTGCTGGCACCCGCCACCAGACATGCCAATTAACAGGAAACCCTAGGACTCGAGATAACACTGCGGTACTCCGCCAATTGAGACTACAGCCAGCCGCAGTCGCACACCGAAGAAACCTAAGGCATGCATGCGCGGGTGGGAGGCGCCGCTGCCAAACCTCGCCATCCATGGCTAGGAAACCCTCTAACTCGAGACAATGCCGCGGTGCTCTTCCGCTTAAGACTACAGCCGCGTAGTCGTAAATGGAAGAAGACAGGAACAATTCGTAGACATGATTCTGTCAGAGAACTTCACAGGTCGACTAGAGCCGTAGTCGTAAATGGAAGAAGACAGGAACAATTTGTAGACATGAACCTGTCAGAGAGGTTCGCAGATCGACGCTTATACCGGTCCTGCCCCTACTTGGTACCCTCATCCCACTCGGACCTGAGCTCTACTAAATAGTTACACCCATGGAAAAAGCCCAAGTCAAGCGCAGGTTGAAAGCGCTGCTGCCACATCTCGCCATGCATGACTAGGGCTATACATTACTAGGGAACCCTCAGAGATAACACTGCGGTGCTAGTCTTGCCACTTGAGACTACACCCCTAGTCGTACATGGAAGAAACCAAAGTTACGCAATTGGGACTGGAGCCGTGGCCGCAAAAAGGGGAAACGCAAGCCATACACTTGACTCTACAGCAGTAGTCCTATCATACATGGAAAAAACCCAAGGCATGCACTTGAGACTACAGCCAGTCGTAGTCGTATATGGAAGAACCGAGGTCATGCGCGGGTGGGACACGCAGCTGCTGCCACAATCTCGCGCAAGAGAAGCGAACACCATGGCTTGCTTCCGTACTACTGCAGTTCCACGAGATCAGTTATGTCCTGCAGGGGTGCGGAGGCGAGGGCAAGGGAAGACGGGTGCCGGCGTGAGAGCATTGTTACTGTCAGAGCAAAGAGGCTCCAGTTCATAGCTAGGTCGGCATCTTTTACAGTGCTATTGCACTGCAGTAGTCCGGTAGGGTTGGTGCATCCTGGTTTTGACCCGTCCCACGAGACGAAACCTACCGCCACGAGTCCAAGCCGCGACTGCTGATACTGTTGGTTATATAGCACAGCAGTGGTCCCTCTATAGTACCCGTATGTGCCAGCCGGAAAGACCAGCACTATAGCGGTGACTGGCACTACTCTGCATACTGACGCTGCTGGTTGCTCCGATCTGTGCGCTTCTCTTGGTAGAATGAGCAAAGCGCGTTTCGTTTTTGAGCCGCCTCAACGCCTCAACTTTAGTGCGAACAAAACAGTTGTTGTTGTCCTTTCGTCATCAAAAAGCAAAACATGAAATATGTCCATCCAACGCCCTTATCACAAACAACCAATATTTGCCCCATATTATGATGGGAAACGAATCTATCACGCCGAAAACAAATGTTTCCGGCGAGGCCCCCTCTCCAGCCGGGAAGGGGGGGGGGGGGGGGCAGCATTAGGACTGAGGACGAGCGAAAACAAATCGTGGCGGTACGAAGTACGTGGTAAAAAAAACAAAACTTGAAAAATCTACAGTAGTGGTCCCTCAATAGTGCGCTGCCTTGCCACATGACAACACCCGCACTAAAGTGGGACCCTGAACTATGTCGGGATAGTGCGATGCTCTGTAGGACGAGGTCGTGACAATTGTTAACCACCGCACTAAATTGGGTCCCCGCACTAACGTAAAGGGTACAGTACCGCACTAAACTGGAGCCTCGCACTGAGAGGTAGCGCACTAAACCGGAGCCGCGTACTAACGCGGGACCTCGACTGTATATATTCGCAAATACCAGGTTAAAATTACGTCGTTCGTGTCTCGCCTGCATGCAGATAGGGCAGAAGGTCATGCACGCTCCGCATCTGGTGCACATGCATTGGTGTCCGCAGTCCAGGCAGACGGTGTTGGTAGTCCTGCCGCATTTATAGAGCAACGGAAACCCATTTTTTGCAAAGGAAGCAATTCAGTTCAGAGGTTATATTATTAGACGAGCGCGATGTTTTGTGTCAGTTGCATAGGCTAACTGTTCACATACTATAGTAAATAGTGCCAGGTGCCTTGGTACCTGGTATGATAGGTAGGACGATCATCGCAGGCGTGCTCCACTACTACTGAAAAGACTACCAGTAGGAATGATTAATATTGATACAAGTCAGTATCGTTTTTGGAACGAAAAAAATACCCATTATCTTGTACATACCAAGATCATTATTGAGTGCAACAGTATGAATATTGCTTTTTGAACCGGACACACTCGGATTGCTGTCCGGTACAGAGAACAAAAAGGAAAACCATTGCAGGCGTTCCACCACAGCGGGGGGGGGGGCAATAGCGCCGGTTGAATAGTGCCACTGCTCTCTATAGTGCCGGTGAAATCGCTTGCCGCGACTTGAACTCTCTGTAGTAACTCTCTACACGATAGTGACCGTATTTTCAATAGTGCCGGTGCCCTGAATAGTGCCGGTATGTTGGGCTGGCACATACCGGCACCGACGGGTTCCACGGTAGAGGTAGCACTTTTAGGCTTTTTTGGTTCTGAATGACGGGGCTCCTTAACCCAAAATCGTCGGAAACTCCTTGTTTTTCAGTCCGATTTTTTTGTACACCTACGAGGCCACATGGGTTTGTTCATCGGGTTGCACTTTCAGTTTGCTCAAAAATCAGTTGGTGGGTGAGGTTCAGGGCGCCCTAAAGTCACGATCCCCACAAAAACACGAGCATGTGTCTATCATTGGGAGCCCCCCACTGCAATGTAAAATATGATATGTACTACTTCGTGCAAACAAAAATATGGGTGTAGGTGAATACTGCCGTCATACCTGTGAGGAGGGGTAATCAAGTTGAAGCGCATGCTTTTCGCGTAGGATCCATGTCAACTACCAGGTACACCAACCAATAGTATTTCTGTTAATATTGTTAATATTGTTAATAATTTTGCCTGGGCTTCAGCGGCACCACTCATATTGTAGCGTTCCCAGAAAGAAGAAAAGTATGCACTACCCCTTACCGTTGGTACTCGTACACCATTCGTGCTTTACAACACCGCTCTGTATACTCCTATAGATGGATAACATTTATAGTATTAAAGCTGCAGCAAGCAAAAACAACGTATGTACATATCATATATACCCGAAGCTGAACCGTCGCGCTGAAACTTCATACAGAATTTAGACGTCTGCCGATTCAGAGCGCCATGAAAGCTTCCCCGGAGCAATGAAGCATCATCCTCACTGATGCACTATAGTCGAGCCATCCGAAAAACGACGAACTTTTGCACAATATGCGTAGTGATCTGGTCGGAATATATCGGTTAATTTTCCCTATAAATGTTAATGTGTTGTCTTAGCTAAAAGACAGGAGTAGAAAATAGAAAGCGGAAATAACTTTTGTTTCACCTATCCCAGCATATCTTGCAAGTCCGGCTGTCACTCTGAGCCTCCTGGGCTCTATCTGCTCTCTTTCGGACCTGGACAATGTGCATAATATCAAGGAGGGAGGGGCCAGCTGTCAACGGTCATTAGTCCTGTCGCGTACTGTCGTATACTGTAAACATATTATATGATACGACATACTGGTATATCGTCTGTCCGCATGCCGAAAACAAATACTTATTAACGAACCTCCCTCATCCCCATTCCCTTTACCCGAAAAAAAACATTAATTCATAAAATGACCCCCCATGATAGCGTTTCCCCCTAATAGTATGAATTAGTTAAAGTTCGCCACCCCCCCCCGATAAAAACATCATCACACATGATACAAAACTCCGCAAAGCTTATCGTCTTCCCGAACCCCGAAAGTAAAAAAGTGGTAAATACTGCTACTGTTGTTTTTTTTTGCATACCTCTTGCAGCTTCTTAAGAGCTTCTCGCTTGTCTTGAGCGATTGATCGCAGGGCCGCCTGGGAGGGACGGACCAGAGACAAAACACACACACACACAAACACATGGGTCAGAGACTGCCCGAGGCAATCGACGCACCAGGGGCAAGCTGCGTGTACGAGTAGCGTTCGGTCAAGCTGAATCGACAAAATGGTTGAAATATGCGTCGATTTTAATCCCTACCAGGTACCAGGTACATATTAACGCTACGGTGTCGGAAGTTGATAGGCTGAATCTACTTGGCCGGCCGTGACTCGGTCACTTCCTACTTTTTTCATTTTCGTTTTTTTAAACGATGATCTACGTCAAAAAGTGCCGCAAGGTTTGTTCAGACACCACATCCATTGGACGCGTTTCTGATATTTTACGAGGTCTTAAGCCACGAAATTTAACCGATAGGTCTTGCCACTTGACTTGCGCTCCAAGCTCACAATTGAGGGGCTACGATAGTCGCGACCGCTTGAGAAAGCTCTCGGAATGAAGCCAGCCTAAATGGGGAGCTCGTGTGCACTTCCAACCATTTTGTCCAAGCTGGGCCAAGCTGGAGCCGAGGGCCATATAGATAATAGATACCGGTAGGTGATAGCGCGTACCGTTCTTGAGATCGGTCCGGCAGCACATTAATACTTCCATACCTCCCTACCACCGTGCTGGGGTATTGGGTGTTGGGTCCACCCATTTATATACTGTACAAGTAATAACATTGCAAACGTTCTGATGCGCATTTATACGATTTTGCGACATTCTGATTCGATTCTGCGACATTCTGGTGCGATCCTGCGACATTCTGATACAATTCCGAGACATTCTCAAAACCGCGGCATTCTGAAAACTGCAACATTCTGACACTGCTGCAACATTCTGATTCCTCAACATTCCGATACAGCAGTACTGCAGCATTCTGACCACGCAATACGCCAAACAATCTGCGGCATTCTGGCACTACTGCGGTATTCTGATAGCCAAAACAACACTCAACGGCCCTGAGCTCCCACGCGCTCAAGATCGAAGCGTTTGAGAACATTGAACTGCTGCGTTTCGCATATGCAGCAACAGCAGTGTGCACTCTTTTGGCTCCAAAAGGCCTATGTTTGGCGACAAAAATACACATGCTACTTTAATCAGTACAATAGTGTAACACCATTTAGTTTCCAAGGCTCCTTCCCCACTTGAGGAGCTACTCTATACCTTACCCAAAAAAGTTATTTTGAGTAAACTGAAAGTGCAAAACCTATGACCAAACCCATGGCCCTAGGTATAAAAAATATGAATATTGCAAAACAAGAGTGACATTCCGACGATTGTATCTAATGGGTTAAGGAGTCCCGGCATTCAGAACAACAAAATGCCAAAAAGTGATATACTAATAGCAGTATTAATACCTCTAAAGTAGCACGTGGCTATTACGGGGGAACGTAGTTAATAGGACCAAATATTGGTATAATAGTAAAAATAGAGAAATATATAGGTTTTTGTGTCTACCGTAGGTCCTATTAACTACGTTCCCCCGCAATAGGAAGAGCTTCAACAACAGCAGTACAGCTACCACCACGCCGCGCGCGCGTCGCACTTCGGACACATTCCCCACCCCAGCACCCCGGGTCGATTTGTGCGGACGACGCCGTAATCATCATCTACAGTAGTTTCGGCATTGTTTCCCTCTACAAGTGTAGTAGGGGTCCCTCGGTAGTGCCGGTATGTGCCAGCCAAAAAAAACGGCACTGCTGGGGCAACCGGCACTACTCCGCACACTGCCACCACTGTACTTTATATATAGGTTACTCCCACCTGCGCCAAGCGATTTTACCGGCACTACTGCGGCAACCGGCACTACTCCGCACACTGCCACTTTAGGTTATTCCCATATGTGCCAAGCGATTTTACTGGCACTATTGCGGCAACCGGCACTACTCAACCAGCACTATTGAGGGACCCCTACTGTAATAGTAATAGTGCAGTAGTACGTTTGAACCCACCAGGCGAAAATTTTGTCGGAGCTTGGACCATCGCCGGGCGCATTCGCTACTCGTACTATTAATAGTATTGGTACTATTCATGGTACTGATAGTATTGCACGACGTCTTCTCCGCGACACCTGCAAAACGGAAAACATTATCGAGCAACACGACGTGGGACAACACAGTATATTAAAAAGTTGAAGTTGGGCGGCACCAACTTCAACTTGAAGTTGAATTTTCTACCAACTTCAACTTGAAGTTGAATTTGGTACCAACTTCAACTTGAAGTTGAATTTTCTACCGGCAACCCCACGAAAAACGAAAAACGACAAACAAAAAACGAGAGACGAAAGTCAGCGGCAATATAGGCTATCTTCTAGGGTACAGCTCGTAGCCACCATCGCCTTCGGTAAATGTTTTGGTTTGCGCAAGAGGCCGGGCAATTGGTCACGTACATATTGTATTATACCGGTAGGCACATACTCTGCCGGTATCATATCATGTGTCACTCTGGAACAAGGGACCTCACCCCGCCCGAAATTATACCTGGTATTTGGTGTTTTCCTGCTTGACTCTACCAAATTATTTAGATAATACATAATACCAGGTAGTCTATACTCGTAGACTACAGCAGTAGACTACAACTATAAACCCCACGCGTCTTTGCAGATTGCACACGGGCTGCATCGCCGTATCACATATGTCATATATCATGCCGATACCGTAGCAGCAGCAAATGCCGTAAAGCAATCAAGATAATGTGCTGAGCTCACCTGTTCCGCCAAGTAGCAACACAAAACCACAAACTACTACAGTACCGCCGCTTGCTGTACCATAGCCCTATATACTACAGATAGTGTTATAGACTAACACTTCGAAGTGCGTGCGTACTACTGCTGCTGAAATAGACTTTACCTGGTAGAGCCTATGGCCGCCCGTATTGCCGAGATAGTTATTGTTTCAACCACAAGACACAGGAGCAACAGCATGTTATCATATTGACAGTTCGCACGTGCAACCGACAATGAGTCCTAGACAATCCGCCTACAGCCTACAGCAGTATGGGTATAGTCATGTTATGGTAATGCTTCATAAAGGTGATGCTATTAATAGCGTGATATAAAAAAAAAGCACCCCAGTAAGAAAGTAACAAACTGAGGTAAGCAACATCCCATTAAAAGACTCAAGTAACAAACAACTTCAGTACGAAACCCAAGAAAAAAACACCACACTAAGAAACTAACAGAAGAGGCACCCCAGGACGAAACACCCCATCAAACACTCCACCAACTCCTTTGAGACTTGAACAGGAAAAACTGGCGGGAAAAAACTGCCGAATACAGCATCGACCACACGAAGAAGCCCTTTTTTCGCTGGGGTGGGGAATGTGACTGAACCGCAACGGAAGGAGCTGTGCGACACACGTGCACCTTCTTCTTATTTACGGGGGACCATAGTAAATAGGACAAAATATTGTTATTACGGGGGAACGTAGTTAATAGGACCAAATATTGGTAGTAAAAAGAGATAAATACAAGGGCTCCGCACGGGTGCCGGCATTCGCCGGCACCCGTGCTTCGGGTAGGGCAGCGTTAGCAGTTCGACTT
>JBBMKB010080065.1:0-25759 GCA_037833945.1 Alaria marginata
CGCTCATACGACTATAGTCTTGCATGAAAAACATAAGTACACCCCCCCAGCCCCCCCGCCCGTCTCAAAACACGCTTGGAGTGTTTGTCTACAACTCAATCGAGCTGAAAGGCTGACCTGGGTGGCAGTCACGTAGATTCGATCGGTAAGCGGCGTGATCACCAGCCGTGGCCCGTTCCCCAGGTACTCATAGTCGTACGGAAGAGTAGCATCAGCAATCGCGATTTCTGCTCGCTCGCCGCCCGGGCCTCTCAAGTGTGGGTCTCGGTTTTGAAAGCTGGCTGACGGGGGGGGTACACGCCACTTGTGCTTCAGCTGCGACTGCCACTGGAACTCGCTCGCCTATCACGATTGGGAAACGATGCACGATTGATATGTAAAAGGCGCATGATTGGTGAAACATCGAGACCTTCGCACATCAGGCATTCAATTCCCCAGTTACGCAGTTACGATATGCGTACGTAATATTTTGTACACGTGTTTTGTTCCATCGAGATGATTTTTTAGCCTTTTCCGTCTTGGTTTTGAAAAAAGGTGGTTGACGGCGGCGGTACACGCTATGTGTACTTCAGCTGCGACTGCCACTGGAACTCGCTCGCCTGCACGATCCGAAAAAAAACTCAAGACAATCGCGCATCAGGTGTAAATCCAACCCCCATGATACGATATGTGTTCGTTGAGCTGTTTTCGTGTCAGCGGATAAAAACGTAAAAACAGTGACGAGCGGTTTTCACGGTCGCTGCGTTTAGCCTTTGCAGACCATGCGGGGATAGACTACTGGCTTTTCTCGATTGCTGTTGATATGCTCACCATAGTTACGCCCTCCCTCGCCATTTTCTGGACGACGTCACGGCCGTGGGCGTCCATCGTAATGCAGACCATGACACGCGTGCGATCTCCCTTGGTCAGGTCTGATTGGGTTAACCTGCCGAAACATAACAACGTCAACCGAAAGTATCAAGTCATATTATGCCATCGACGTGCTACTACTGCAGGAGGTGATCAAAACTAAGCAAGAGCTATACTAACTATAGACCGTATTTTCAGATTGAGGCTTGCAAACGGCAAATCACTATCCACTGTCGCTTGGACAATGAACCCTTTTACCAATGCAAACATATCCCACACGAGTTCCAAGCAGTTTCCCCCAAAAACATGGGTGTAAATAACTAATTTATTTTGGATGGGTTCAATGCCCGCGAAAGCCTAAGCGTACCTGATGAGGTCATTGAGCTGATCAATTTGCGTCTTGTTGTAGTGCGTCAGTGCGTCCTGCTTCCCCTTCTGGCCTTCGATGAAGGTTGCTTCAACCTGCGCAGGGTTTCATGGGACAAACACGCAGATACATAAAGATGAATTTCGACGAACTGTTTTCGATCTCACAGCTGAAGTGTCCTTTCATTTTTTATTAAAAGTCACGCAATATCTCAGACCATTCACTTTTTTTCAATGAAGGAGGCTTCCACCTACGCAGGGTTTGATGGCGCAATATATCAGATCATGCACATTCTCTTAACCTTCTATTTTAACTACTGAAACAACTGTTCCACACCAAATCCAAGTAGTTTGTCCCTAAAAACGTGGGTGCATTTCCAAATCTAGAGGGGTTGAACATATTACCACGACAATGGTTGCGGCACAAACTCGATGGGCCGCTCCGTTCAATCCACATGAGTGCACCCTGTTACAGAAGTACCTCACCTCTGAAACGTAGTTGATGGCCAGAGTCAGCAAGATTATCTGAGCCGGGTCGCTTGGCCTCCCTGCACAAGACAAACAGATAAATCACGCAATGACAGACCACTCAGTGACAGATCACGCAACGAGACAGACCACGCAATGAATCTCAGATTTGATTCGTGGGAAACGCATGAGCTTGCCAAGCATATGCTCGGCAGACCTCAGTACACCGAATTTGACACGTAAGAAAAACGATAGTTCATGCCGCTACGTCAAAATAAAAACTAGTGATAAATTTGCCGAAAACGACGAAAATCGAGTTATTATTATGCAACCGAGTCGAGTCGAGCTGATGCTTGTGAAGAAAAGCCCAGGAAGATAGGAGATTTTGCACACCGGGCAAACTTCACCTGATGTAGGATTCTTGTGCATGAGCCATTCTGGTCGGGTCATTTCCAAGTACCGGCTGAGGGAGCGCTTGAGGTTGTTGTAAAGAGACGCTTTCGTAACGTCGAGGATGTCCTGGATATGAAAACGAGCACGATCATCGGGACTATTAGGTCAGTCGCGAACGCGCCCACGTTCTAGATGCTGAAACCAGGTAGTCGTTGAACAAAGCGAGAGCTCGAGAAAAAGACCCCCTAAGCGAGTCGCCTGTACGGCGATGATCACCTGCATGTATATCTCCACTTTGCCTTCCAGCGGAATCGCAGGCTCAAAGTCCACCTCCTCGCTACCGACGCCCGACACCAGCCTAACAGCCTTCGGTCTGCGTTCATCGGAAAGACATTGACGGACGAGAATAACATGTCACCAGAAAAGTCGTTCAGTGCACAATACCTGGTACATAATATAAGCCTACTACCGTAATCATGCGGGTTATCGCACCCCCCCTGGACCGACTTTCAAAGCTCGATTTCTCCGTAACGAAGAGGGTGCCAACACCAAACGACACGTTTTCGGACAGCTATCGACGAGATCTTTCCAACGCCACCCTTTTCGGCACTGAAAATCTTCTTGTTGTGGAGTAATCGAGCTTTGAAAGTCGGTCCGAGGGGGGTACGATAACCCCCATGATTACGGTACATCCTGCACAAAGTTAAGGTCGCCAATATATACCGCGCAGTGTACCAGACATGTCCTGCACAAAGTCAAGGTCACCAGAAAAAACATGCCCAGACATAGCCTGCTATATCCTGCGCAAAGTATAGATCACCAGAAAAAACATGGTCTCTTCGCTACCGACGCCCGACACCACCAGTCGAATAGCCTTCGGTCTGCGCTCATCGGAGCAACATCAATGGAAGAGATGTAAAACTCACCAGAAAAAACAAGAAGCGTATAATACCAGACACGGCCTATTATATCCTGCGCAGAATATAGACCGAGTACAGATCCGGCGGACCTTGCTGGTATGTTGCGGTTTGTCCAAAATCAATAAACCAGGCAGAAACGATTAACGTACCAATGGAAGTAACACCCTCTTTATAATTTCATTTGTCATCCGACAATGTGCAGCGCGAGTGTCAATAACCAAAAATATGACAAATAAGAGAAAATTCAGACCACGAAAAGTACAAGCGTAAAACAACGTATTCACACCCTCTTTATTCCTCGTTCCGAAACAATCTAGCGTACCTACACATATTTGGCAAAACAACACGTATGCAGGAAAATCACCGGGCCTTGCTGCACGTACCTGCCGGATGGCATAAGCTCGTCTCCCAGGATCAAGGTTTTGCAGCAGAGGTACACCTGGGGCAAGTGGTATAAAATCAGCGTGGAGGGGTCAACGTACAACTCAACTCGTTACCTACTGCAAACATTTCCCACACTAATTCCAAGTAGTTTGTCCCCAACAACGTGGGTGGGGTTCCAACCCCACTGGGACTTGCAACTCGAAAAAAAGTGTCGACTATCGATTGCAGCATCGATTACCGTCGGTCAAACGAAGCAGCCCGGACTGCCGAGATGACCAAGGCTACGGTAGGAGGGTCACTTTAAGGGCTCGAGGAAGTGGCTACGGTATATGTTTTCAATCTTACATTTTCGTGCTTTTCGGGTTCTTGCGATATGCACCGCCGTCATGAAACAGTTTGTTACGCTGCGACAATGAAACAGTTTGAAGTCCGTCCTTAAGCGACGTACAGAGGCACTCGCACGAGTAGCCTACACTAATAACAACTAAAAACGGGGGTACCTCCGGTATCGTAGACTTGGTAAGGAAAACCGTGTTCCCGAGCTACACGCAAGCAAACCTCCGACACGCGCGCGGTATGACACTGTTAGTAGTATAGTATAGTATAGTATAGTATAGTATATCTGCGCCCTCCCACTAGACGGGTGTTTAGTAATAAGACCGCACCTGGCACAGCTTTGGTCGCTTTATGTATGGGCCCCAAAAGGGTAAAAAAAATCCACATCGTCATATCTCAACCGTAACTGCGTGACTCATCACCTTCGGAGTATGGACCAGAATCTTGTTCGGGTCAGAACCGTTGGAGAGGATGTCCAATAGATCTGCCTCCGATACAAAGTAGTAGCGCGGAAATTGGCGCCGTCGCCCGTCCAAGAAATCGGCGAGACTTTTTTTGCAGAGGTCCAACTGCTCCTGAATGGACTCTAACTTGGTCAGGTAGCCGTCTGTGTTGCAACCGTCGCGCACGTTCTTCTTTTCCCACATCTGATGGACGCGGAGCAGATGATTGTTTTTTTGTCAGAAAAATGGGCACTGTATGACAGATGCTATTCCATTGTGCCGATCTCGCGGCAAAAACAAAATGCCTGGGTTTCTATGCACGACAAGCCGCCTTCCACCAGGTACTGGACGGAATCAATAGACAGCAAGCTAGCGCAGGCACAATCCAGCAGGAACTGGCTTGACTCGGGGGTAGCATACCACAACAATTGGTGGTCTGGCTATAACCCGTCAGTGCGGGGGTGCCAGTGTTTAAGTTGTGTGATTTCGAAAAAACAACTGCCTGGTAGCGTTCATCATTTCGAGGATGCAGAAACGTTGGGCACTACTTACACTTTTGAGAAGGCCTTTGACGTCGGTGTCGATAATCTCGAATCGCTTGGCGTCCTCGGGCAGCTCTTTTTTTACTTCTTCTGATCCGAGGAACAAGGGCTCCAGGTACGACCACGTCCGCTGGATTTCTTGAAGTATTGTGAACACGTCACTGCGGGCAACGGCGAGCGGAAACGAAACGGTTGTGGTTGTGGTTGTGGTTGTGGTTGTGAACTGAACAAGACGCGTGCTACGATAGACTAGGTATTACTTACTATTAGTATAGCACGTTTTGGCCAAAATGTCTCTGACTGACGGGGCTCCTGAGCTGAGGATTTACCCATTATCGTAGGAACACCACTTCTGTTGTTAAAACGTTTTTCGTTATATAATTAGGTCCTGCTATTGTTCGTCCGGTTGCAAATTAATAATATCTCAAAGCCAGTTTGTGAGTATGGCATAGAGCTCCTCAATTAAGGAGCCTCATAAGAATTAGATGCATCCGTTGTCATAGTGTTTGCCCTGGAATATTGGTGTTGAAGGTTACGTGGAGAATAAAGCTCTGCGCAACAACGATGTCTTACCCGACGACGATGTCTTACCTAACCATGCTCAATTGCGTCTGCCAGCCGCTGACCACCTCCTCGAATTGAGCAAGATACCTCGACGCCATCATCCCCTGCACAATCAGCTGGTCCGCCTGGAAAATGAAGATAAAACAAACCATTCTCAGGCACGTTCGCAAGGACTGAATGCGAGTGAGCAGCTACAACAAGCATCCCATTCGTGCTCGAGGGCGTTGGCTTGCTGCCCATTTGAAATCGTTTTATACACTTTGCTTTACCGTACAAGATCCGCGCCACTCTTTGCACACTATTTCTGGGTCTTCCATGTGGTTCGCTATATTTCCGGGCCTATGAATCCACTCCCAGTACGAGTAATCGTGGAAAAATTCCACACATCGGACAGGTCACGATCTACTGTAGATCATCTAGATCATCTGAACCATCTAGATAATCTAGGTCCTATATGTGTCGGAATGATATGTTGTGCAGGGTTTGGGTAGCACATATCTAACCCAGAATATGCAATGAAGCACACCTCGAGCGCCTCGAAATCTTCTTCAGCTATCTTGAGCAGAGGAACATCACCCCCCTTGTATGGGTCCATGCCCCAGACCACGTTGCCCCACCGTTCTTTGAGCTGCCCCAACGTGACCTCCATCTTCTCTTCCTTGATCGCCTGCACACGTATACGAGATTATTTTTATACCAGGTATATGATAGTTGCAGCGACAACCGCTTTCGGGGCACGACTTTTTAGTGTGGAATTGCATACTTCGGGTGAGAGCGATGTAGGGTACCGCGAGCAACTGTCTGTCACGTCGGTTTCGGCGAAAATATAACGTCAACATCGGCGAAGGCCGATGATATTCAGATTCAAGAGTGAGCGAAGACCTCGCTGAACATGCGGCGATACTCCTCTAATAGCCCTCTGAAGATTTAATTTGCAGAATTTGGAGCTTCCGAGCATTGGCTCATAGTTCCACCCCTCGCCACCCCGCGACCGCGGCGAGGGTCTGACGACGAGCCAGGCCCTGTACCTCTACGCGACGTTGACACGTTTCGCGGGCCTAAGCCGTGTGCGCGCTATGCCCGACGCAAACTGCTACTGCTGTGAAACTCGAGGATTCATGTGAAAACAACAAAATCGTATCCCGCCGTAAGTCCTTTTATATATATGATGAGTATCGACCACTCAACTGGCCAAACTTACAGCTGACTACCATGTACAGTCAGTACCACCCTTTCGTATGATACGCACCGAGTTTCCAACTTCCAAGTATTCCAAGTTTTTGATTACACCACGCAGGGTGCGGTTCAGTTACTGTCGTAGCAACAAACAACACCAAGTAGCTGGCAGCACTAGCAGCACAGCAGCAGTAGTACATGCGGTAGACAACAGTAGTAGTATTGGTACCATAACCACACTCTTAAGGCTCAGCAACGCAAATATATCGTAGCCTGACTGATCTGCATTATATAGTAATAATGAGGCGGTGCCATCAGGGGGTAGGGAGAGATCGGAACAAAAAAAAGTCTACCGCCCCGCCTGGAAAAAAACGAACGAAGCACGCCCAATCGCGACATAGCAGCATCACGACCAAGGCCGTCCTCTCCATAGTCAGTACGGTCGGGGTAGGGGAGCGCGATGAGGGAGTTTCGGACCGAGGGGTGATCCTCATCGAAAGTTAGCACGGCAAAAGCTCAAACATACGTCTAAGAAAAGCTGAGGGGCGCTCAGGGCACACCGCCAACATTATCGCATCTGTATTTACATAGTCAATAACGAGACTGATAATCAACAAGCAGACAGATAACCAATAAGGAGATAGATATGATACCTGGTCAGCAATCTCCTCCACGTCCGAGCTAAACTCATGCAGATTGAGGGCAAGGAGACCTCCAAGCTTTAGTTCGGGGTCTTCATACGGCGGAACGAAGTCCTTGCCTGTGTTTACAAACACGATATGGATAACACATGTTTAGGGAATGTCTGTCGGTAGTTTTCCTGTGTCCACAAAAAAACACGATATTCCTAACGTTTATTTTGGGTGTACAGTTTGTTTAGGCACTTTGTCTATGTCCACAAACAAGATAAAGATAACATTTGCAGATTGAGGGCAAGGAGACCTCCAAGCTTCAGCTCGGGGTCTTCATACGGAGGAACGAAGTCCTTGCCTGTGTTCACAGCACGAAATGGTAACATTTCGGTGTTTCAGGAAATCTTGTCTAGACAATTATGTCACGATTCCAGTGACTCTCGACGCCGAAATAAGACTAGCAACCTCCAGCTATAGCGGTCGAATGCAACTGTGCAAGGGACGCAGTACAATGCAAGCGGACCGATGCGCTGTTGAGTAGGCATTCGCATCACCGTTAGAGTTCGAGGAAAATTACCTGTGGCCTTCATCAGCATGAGCCAGTGTCGGGGTCTCATCGCCTTGTTCCCAAGCAGCGATATGAGCGGGATGGTGTTGAGGAAGTCTTTGCACAGTTTGTCCTCCGCCTGCAAACCACGTATCGCATTGTCGAGAAAATTGTGGAGCACATTGTCGAGAAAAGTGATCAGCGCTAAATACACCTTACTGTAGCTATGATGGCGTAGAAATCCGAGCTACAATGATGTACCTGGTAACGTTCAATCAACATCGAGACTGCATGATCCCAAGCAGCGATGTGAGCGGGACGCTGTTGAGAAAGTCTTTGTACAACTTGTCATCTGCCTGCAAACCACGCATCGCATTGTGAAGAACATTGTAGTCGCGGGAATCCGAGCTACGAGTACGTCAATGCAGAGTTCAATCGAAATCGAGACTGCATTATCCCGATGCAAACACCGAATAGTTGGTAATCTTTCATGGGGAAATGACAGGCTCCCATAGGAGCCGACTTACCCATCTCTCAAATGAGCTTCCTATAAAAAATAAAACACTCAACCAGTTCATCGACAAAATTCACATAAGGACGTAGTCAGTCTAGAGACATACACATGTCAAAATCAACCAATTTATCGACAACGACCAGCCATAAGGATTTACCACGACGTGGGTCGAATACGAATACCCGCAGTATATCGTTGAAACCTCTCGTCGCGCCGTACCTTGTGCCCCACACCAGCACAAAATAGGAACCGGTGTTTCTAACTCCTACCTATCTATTCTCCTATCAAAAATAACAAAACCATAGCGATTAACCACGATATATACAGTCGCATAGGACAGCCGCAACATAAAACGGTAACCTCTCGTTTCGCCGTACCTTGTATGCCCCACACCAGCGGATGTCCTTATGTCCGGCCGCTTTAACGTTTTTCATCTGAGCTTTTGCGTCGTCCTCAAGTGATTCCGGGTTCACCTAATAATAGAAGTAAAGGATACAGCGAATTTGTGACTCGCCCCGTGAATGGTTCACATATCCTACTTAACCTTTTTGGGGACTTCAAAGGGAAAAATGTGACGCATGAAAATGATGATTACAGCATCTGCCGCACGAAGCAGCCCGGGCTTCCTCGGTGAGCCATGTTTCCAAACCAGGTATTAGTAGAAATATCAGCAAACGGGTTCCACAGATGGACAATGTTAGCACGCCCCTCACCTCTGACCACAAGACCTCCTTGCTATCCTGAATGAACGTCTGTAGCTCTTCGCACACGTCCCACACCTATTAACGGCGCAGCGGAGGCGGTGCGCAAAACTAGGTTGTGTGGTGCTCACGTAAGTGATTTGACGTCTTGAAAATAAGACGAGATCTTGAAAACAAGACGAGAGCTCTTATACCACAAAGATTATCACGAGCCGCCCCTGGACATTCAGGTATTTATATCATGCTGCAACAGATGTCTCAAGCACAAAATACACCACGCTTGCCGTATCCTGTTCGGACCAAACTATTCCTTGCCGTCTTCGCAGAATGTCAGTCCATTTTGGCCCAACACGCATACTCGAGTCGTAGAACACATTACCGTGTACATGAGCTTGTATGCCACAAATATCATCACGAACCACTGTAACATTCAGGTACAGCACTGAAATAAATATCTCAAACACGAGTTACACTATATTATACGGTGGGGTTGACATATCCTTTGAAAGAAGCATAACGACAGCCGTTGATGTAATAACTGAAGGCTTTCCAGCCGATCGCCCTCAATAAAATCACCGCCAGATCTCATATCCTGCTCTGACCAAAATGTCCCTTGCCGTCCTCGTAGAACGCCAACACATACTATCGGCACAATACACGCAAGAAAGTCGTGTTTAACCCCTTTAGGACTGCACCCACCATTTTTGGGACAACCTACGTGAAGTTAGAGTAGGAGTATTTTTACATGAGTGTTAACACGCAGAACACGTCACCTTGTACATGAGTTTGCAGTTAGACTCCATGTCCGCGATCATCCGTTGGCTTTCCTTGATGAGATCCGGGAATTCGAAGAGGGCGCACAGATGAGTGGCAGCGTCTAGCTTTTTCCTTTCTTTGCCCAGCGCATCCTCGGCTTCAGCTAAGGCCGTTCTTCCCGCCTCCGCCCCGCACTCGAACTCCCAAAAAGGCCGCACTTTGAAGTCTTTCAACTGGTTAATCAATTAATCCATGCAAAGAGTCGAGGCAACGAGAAAATCCGGGACGGATTGGGTTAGGCGGACTGAGCGTACGACGCGCGGCTCGATTGTCCGCATTGATTGCCCCCTCCAGCAGCACGAACCGGGCGCGAGGTACGGCCGTATGGCCACGTGCGATATTTTTGCAGGTCGGCGCCCAGAGCGACCGCTTCGAAACACGCTTACAGTCGTATGCTCCCTTTGCTTTGCACCGTGTGTCTCGACCGAAACCATATATGTTCTCAAGGTCAACAGACGACGATACGACAATCAATTGTGCAAAACTCCGAAGCACCGAGTTAAGGGTGGTCGTCACCTCATGTGTTTATGCCCGTACTTGTCTGGAACCCGCGATCATATCTAACACGCAAAAGCAGCTACGTCTAGTGTATGCCGAAACGCACCTGATCTGTAACAACGTACTGACCTGATCTGTAACAACGAACTAACCTGATCTATAGTAACGGACTGGCCTGATCTGTCACAACAGACTAACGTGATCTGTAACAACAGACTGACCTGATCTGAAACAACGGACTGGACTGATGTATAGCAACGGATTGACCTGATCTGTAACAACGAACTAACCCGATATGTAGTGACGGACTGGCCTGATCTGTAACAACAGACTGACGTAATATGTAACAGCAGACTGACCTGATCTGAAACAACGGACTGTACTGGTCTGTAGCAACAGATTGACCTGATCTGTAACAACGAACTAACCTGATATGTAGCAACGGACTGACCAAATCTGCACCAACATACTGACCTGATCTGTACCAACAGACTAACGTGATCTGTAACAGCGTACTGACGTGATCTGTAACAACGGACTGGACTGATGTGTAGCAATGGACCGACCTGATCTGTAACAACTAAATTATCTGAAAGTAATGCTACGGTAGGGGTGCATCTGATTTTCGGAGGCTCCACACTTGAGGAGATCTGTACCTCACCCAAACACTAACTTTGAGAAAAATAAATGGCAATCCGATGAACAATCCCATGGCCTAGGCATATAACGAAAAATAATGTGCAACAAAAATAGTGTTTCAACGATATTGAGTAGTTCCTTAGTCGAGGAGCCCCTTCGTTCATAAATAATTTGGCCAAAGCGTGCGGCCCCTATCGTGGGTCGTGTCCTGATCTGTAACAACAAATTCACCTGAGCTGTATCAACGGACTGACCTGATCTGTAACAACGGACTGGTAAGTCTCTATTTCTTCTTCCGTTTTCTGCGACCAGAGCTTGGTGAGCGGGACGAGATTTTGCTGCGTGATTGGCGCTTGAGATTTGACGTCTGTCCACACGGAAGCAGCATTGTCCAGCGTGTCCAAAAGCCTTGCAATAAACAAAACGGACAGCGGCAACGGGCGATCAGAAATTGACGGCATCCCCCCCCACACGCGTGCTGCTACAACGTACAGTTGTGTGTATCATTTTGGTTTGTTGTGCTCGTTCTTGAGGTGTTCTTCCACACCAGAGTGATTGGAGCCTGCCCTGTGACACGGACTATTATATGGCGATGATTGAATGCGAGAAAAACAACAACAACAACAACAACAACAACAACAACAACAACAACAACAACAACAACAACAACAACAACAATATCGAGACAGCTGGCATACCTTTCAACATTTCTTTCGCCATTCTTTCTCAACACAAACAGCGCTGCGCGGTTTGCATCTATCCGCAGATCAAGCTCCCCCCGTCGAGCTTCCGACTCCTTGAGGTACTCCTTGCACTTGATCAACTCATGGCGGTCATCTTTGGGGATGTTCTGGAAGATCAAGATAAATCAGGAACGGCATGTCATGGAGTAAACCACTTTGATATGAAACAAAAAATCAATCTAAATATAAATGGAATAACATTGATATTAATAGTTCTCATGTAGAATATTTTGTTAATTCAACAAAATATAAATATATGCCAGGTACATTTTTTAATAATCGCGGGATTGAATACATTTTCGTGAATGTCCTGAAACAGGCAAGACATGTACGTACTTGTCGCCCAAATGCGTTGGTTTCTCTCTGAATCGTGCATCTGCGGCCCAGCATCATCGAAAAACAGGATGCTATCTGAGCGGTTATACTCACCGTAGTGAACCGCGCACGATCATGCTGGCTTATGGATAACGCACATCAGCCAAGCCTTTTCACCTTTTTTAAGCCTTTGAGGGTCTTTGTCGAGTAGTCCTTAAGCTCCCTCGTGCTATCCTTGATGCTTGACATCATTAGGGGTCCGTTTAGCGTATTATTCTCCGGCTCTGCACCTTCCACGCAGCTACACGAAAACGGCGACCCGCGAATAGGCCCAGCGATACCCTGTAGTGGCCATGGACGTGAATGGTGTGCGAGCCTTTTAAATACTGCGTAAATTGATGCCGCTAACCTTGAGCCGAATATGATGATGACGATGATGTTCTCACGTTAGCTCATTTGACCGAGATCTAGCCCGCGGTCATAAAAAAGGCTACGAAAGCTTACAAGCCAATTACATCAAGCATCGACACGGACACTGGGTGTGCTGGATATCGGTGGGTGGAAAAAACAGTTTAAAGAGAAGAACACAAACCCACACACACTAGCGTTCATGGTTTACGCAAAACCAGGTGAGGGGGAGGGGCTGACTTATTTGTGTCAGAAGCTCTAATAAGGTAAAATTGGTGACAATAGTGTAGTGGTCTCCATTTTTTGTTTGTTTGTCACGTTTCGCGATTGACACTATTAATAATAATGCTGCACATCGTCGGATGGCAAGCATAACGATAATACAAACAATATGAGTAAAAGTAGAAGTCATGAGGTGATCGGGCTTTCACCATGGTCAAGAAGGGCTTAGCTAAACATCGTGGAACACTTTTGTTTTTTCAGATCCTCTTGGAGATCCATTTAAAAACTTTAGCCCAATTTTCGTTGGTGAACACGAAATCGAAGTTTTTATGATCTTCTTGGAATCCGGGTAAAACAAAAATCGTCTATGATACCTTCATTCGTGAACACAACTTCGTAATCGAGCTGGGACTCTCACGTAGTTGCGGGAGGCAGCGAAAAACTGTTTTTGGTTTATTAATAGATGCTTGTGGGTATCCGGGTAAAAAACCTTTCGTCCAATACATTTTCGTTTGTAAACACGAGTTCGTAATAGCTGGGTTTCTGACGTTGTTGCGGGGAGGGCATCCGGGAGATAAGCTGAAGCTCGAATTCGGGGCGGATGGAAGGAAATTACCTGAAACGTTCCGAGTAAATTAACCTTTTAGGGAGTTTAGACGGAGAAACTGACACCAAAAAGCGACGACTGTAGCATTAGGGCCGTTTCTAGCGACATATGTTTTCGATTCTTAGATCCTCTTGGAGATTCGGGCGAAACATACTTTGGAGCAATACATTTTCATTCGTCAACACGTGTTCGTAATCTAGCTAGGTTTCTGGCGTGGCTGCGGGGGGGGCAGCAGAGAGATAATTGAAAGCTCGGGATCGGGGCGGAATGAAGGCAAATGTTGTAGTTAACCCTTGCGACTATGTGCTACGAGTATTGGTACCCGATGTCGAAACTGTATTTCGTCCTGTCGAATTATCATCACTTAGCACTCAATGTCGGAACTGTATTTCGTACTGTCGAATTGTCGTCGTCTAATTTTACCGTCCGCACGTGTGTGTTGGGTGCAAATCGGTGACAACGGCGGACCTTCGCGTGCAGTATCCGATGTATTGGTCTCCAAATCACCTGAAACGTTCCGAGGAACTGGACGGACACACGGTACTCCCCGGGACAGGAAGGGGTGTAAGTCACCGCGTAGGTGCCGTTCATATTATCCTGACCACAACACGACAAACGACAAAAGGACGACAATGTTAGGGACGACACGTCGGTGAGGGTGCGAGGTAAGTCGTGGTTCAGCGCGATGGAGCAATTTCCAAGTTTCCTTATTGATTCTTCGAAAGTTTCAAGATGCTACTGGTAAGTTTCAATTTTTAGCATATTGATCCGTTTAAAGGCTCAAACCCCTACAGGTATGTATGGTTCGATATTTAGCGCTGTACTTCGTCTCGGGCTGCTGGGAATGGATGAGCTAAAAAAAAATGCGCACGGCCTCCAGCACATAATTTACACCTCGTACAAGCAAAGCGAGTGTTTAGTTTACGATTGCCGCCAAAAAAGTAGGGGCTCCTTTCCTCCTTCGCATGACAGAATCTCCATGTCCTGCCCGACAGCCTGAGATCTCCCAAAAAAAAGAATAAATAGTACAAAGTTAATATTTGTGGCTACTGAGACAGCTGCACCAGCAGCACAGCAGTATGTACCAGCAGGATCGAGTAGGGTTGGGGTTGGGTTGGGTCCGGTCGGGTTGGGTTCGGTTGGGTTGGGTTTGGCTGGCGACAGTTACAAATATCGACCAGTCAGAGTTCCTAGCGAGAGCTACAGTACCTTACCTGTATATGGCAAGGGATGCCCGGGTGAGTCTCCGCTTCTTTCTCGTCTCCTTCTTTGTCCTTTGCTTTAGCTGCCTCCTTTGCCGCTTCCTTCAAACGCTCCGTCTCCTCGGCAACGTTGACCACTTCTACACGAAACTCATCCATACCACACACGCGGTCGGTTCCAATCTGCCCCGGACAAGTGCGGATAAAACAGATACATATGTCGATGAGGAGTATTGCTTGTGTCGCGCTTCATTGCCGTGAGCGCATGTAGATAGAGCGGGTCTCAACGACAAGTATGGAAATGTATACTGCTTGGTGCCAATTCGGCGTATTGACTGTTGTCGTATTTGCCATGAGACGCATGAGCGTAGATGGAGTGGCCCCCGGTTTTTGAACTCCTACGTGATTCTCATCTATGCCACACACGCGGTCGGTTCCAACCTACACCGGGCAAATATGGATGAATATGCCTTTTCGGTGTGTTGGTTGTGTCGCGTTTCATAGCCACGAGGCGCATTTAGAAAGAGTGGGCCCCAATTTTTGAAAGGCAAGTTGCCAAAACATTGCTACATATCGACCCAAGTACCAATAGTATAATGTTCGACATCTAACGGCTTGAGAGCTGAAAGGGTGTGGGAGGCTCCTCAGCGAAGAATTTCAACTTAACAAAGAGGGTGGAAAGATTTTCAATGCAAACTTTTCACATGTAAAGCCTTATCCCCGACCGGTAACCTGCGCACACGTAATTGTAGACATGTCACTATTGAATTCATAGGGCTGTGAGTTGGCTGGACTTCGCGGCTAGTTATGTGTTGGGTGTCGGGCGTTATACCATAGCAGGATAAAAAACAACTAACTGACTTAGAATTTACTAATAAACACCATTCGTCGAGCCACAAACGCACCACCCGGATGCAAAGACGCCCAACCTCGTAATTTACCGCACGCAACTAACTAGTAAATACAACACCTACAGTAGCCAAAATAACAACTAGTAGGCGATTTATAGCCAGCCAACTCGCAGCCCTCATAAAATAATAATCTATAATCTAATAATCCACCTTGTCTCGAGCCTGTTATATGAAGACAACGGGCACGTCGGCGGCCGTGCCGTGCAGAAGACCTGACCCGAATGCTATAGTTTTGGTAGCATCTCCTACACTGAAATACTGGAAGTTAACCTGAGTGTTCTCATTGCATAATTTTCACATAACATTAGCCCCACCGGTAATCTACGCGCACGTAATGTGGGCATGTCAATAAATCAATATTTAATTCACCTTGTCTCGAGCTTGTATTATGAAGACAACGGGAACGCCGGGGGCTATGCCGTGCAGAAGACCTGGTCCGAACGCTACGGTTTTGGTAGCGTCTCCCACGCTGAAGTATTGAAAGTTAACCTTGGTGTTGGTGAGGCCTTTTGATCCGATCGATAGGCGGCATTCCACCTATGGTGGAGTGCGGGAGCATCAGCATCACAGGTCGAAAACAGAGGTAGAGGTAAGCTCCATACATGTGGGAGCTGCTGGAGTATGATAGCACGAATGCTGGGCCTATTCTTCGCCATGAATGATGAATCCCGAAACGATTACGAAATTGTTGAAGTTACCGTAGCGCGTGACACATCTCAGCGGTGAGGCATATTGCCACATTTTTTATACCCTGAGAACCTTCCCCGTTAAATGACATCCAAGAATAAAAAAATGGAAAGCAGGCGAAAGTTGGCACTCGACCGATCATACGAATGCACCTTCCACCGTCGCATCAATAAACATTCCGAGTGGTTTACGCTGCCAGGGTAAAAATTATTAGTGTTCGTCTGGAACCAAAGCCAAAAATGCGCCGTAATAAGCAGTCATTTAATGTGCCTTTATCACGAGTAATTTCCCGTATTTGGGGTCTTAATCGTGGCAAGCGAGATGAAACAAGTGCAAGCCAATGCATCGGTCGTATCGTACCTGCATTGGACCGAATTTCTCGAAGTTGGGTGTAAGGAAGGACACCTCGGTGTCGCTCACTACTTGTCCTTCCGCTTCCACGAAGCCCTTGGGGCAGGCGAACCTGACGGTAACGCCTCCTGAAACCGAAGAGAAGCCCATACCCGTGATCTGCACATGCACAATAAGGCACAATAAGGGGGAACCCACGCACACAGATGTGAGTGTGATCAACACACGTGGGGGTGAGTGTGATCAGCACAAGAAGGGGGGACCCGCATGCATTAATGTGAGTGTGATCAACACACATGGGTATGAGTGCGATTCGATCGATAAGGGGATCCATCCGCACGGGTGTGGATGAGTGTGCGGCACGAAAGCTAGCGCGTCACGATGACGATCGACAACACTCTTCCTGTGAGACCATCGCAACGGTACCACAGCAGCATTCTTAAATGTAGCAACAAACTGCTGTGTCGGCGGCTTTGGTCCCCAACTGTACCGTGGATTCTCACTTTCGAAAGACAACAACTAACAGCTGTGACCCTGGCTTTGAGACCGCTAAAAACGTATAGCATCTATATTTCGATTTATTGTTACAGTAAGCTGCTGCGTCGCCAATGGGGGCGGCCAGCGATGGCCAATCGTACCGTGGATGCAGTTGCGCCGGTGATGGCCCCTGAGCCAGGTGCTGCGGACTCCAAGGAGTAGGGTGGGCCGACAACCTCCCCCACTGAACAGACGTGAAGATCTCCCCACCTGGGTGCAGAGGAAGCAAAAGACCACCAACTTGAACTCGAAATATAATACGTAGCCACAGTTAAAGCCGAATTCGTTCGATAAGTACATATCAGGTACTCGTGCAGTTCTACCACCGAGAGAGCTCCTACCAAGACTCGGGTTTTTTCATGGGAATAGGGTGAAATAGTGATGCGTGTCGAGGCTCATAGCCTGAAAGAATGATGTGTGACAAGGCTTTGTCTCTGGGACACGATATGCAGAGATGGGTGTCTGTGAGGAAATACTTGTGGTATTCTAATATATCGGAAGTCCCCACTGCCTGTAATAGTCCATGGAATGTGACCACTCGCAAAAGAAGGTCAATGGAGACGAGAGAAGCACTCACCATCTGTTCGCCCAGCCCCCGAACAGCAGTAGCCGAGAGTTATTGCTGTCGTAGATCATCTGATCATGTATGCCGCGTCAGCCCATGTTAAGAACATGGGGAGCACAAGCCAGCGTAGCGCAACAAGCCCGAACGCGCAACATGGTAGAATTGCGTTAGTGGGGCAAAACAATCAGCTAAATTGTAGAACTGCGTGAGTGAAGTAAAGCAAATCAGCTGAATGGCAGAACTGGGCGAGTGAAGTAAAACACTTAGAATGTTTGCAGCATCGAACCCTTGGACCTTACGACGGCTGAAGTTTGTTCCATGATTCTAACCATTGAAGAGAAGGCAACCTTCTTCGCTTCGTGACCTACAAAGCTCAGAACAACGATTTCCATTAGATGATGATGGCGTTCTTACATCAGCTCATTCCCCTGAAATCTAGCCCGTGGGTGCACAGCAGTACCAGGGAACGGTACTATGGGTTGCGGTACACCATTCCGTATCAGTTGCAAATCAAACAATACCAGGAAACTATCCATCGTACGCACACTCGAAAGAAGAACCAGAGAGGTAAGCGGGCATGAGAAGACTGCCGAGACAATTGTATGCATCTGGGATAATTTGAGATTAGGCAAAAAATAAAATCTGGCACAAATAGAGATTTTGCCAATAATCACCTGAGTGTCGGATCTCGGTTCGGGTAGTTCCCCCACAACCGAGGTCGCTGTCCAAATGTTGCTCCCCGTGTTCAACACACAGAGGTCGTTCAGGTAATCTCCCTGCAAATGCCACGTCAGCGACAAACCACAATTGACAATTTAAATTGATTGGGGCTGTCAGCTAGCTGAATTATGTCGCCGACTGAATAGTTGGCTTGGTATTACAGTTACAATAGTTGCCTGAGATAAACCACAGGTGCCGCGTCGATTAACGGGGAATCAGTGCGGAGGTGGTAGTCCTGGGTGAGAGCCTCCGCTGATAGCAGCAGAGAGGCCTCATCGGTTCTAAACTGTATACTACGTATGAATTACAGCGACGACGGAATGTCACAACAGTAATCTCTCTGCAAATGCCACGACACAGATAAACCACACCGGTAAGTGACAGCCTGGCAAACGTCGTCACCTTCACTCGTGTCTCCATGGGCCTCCACGGAATTATGGCGAACCTTCTTAGTTAATGTTTGAAAACAAACAACAACTCAAAGCGTGACACCTCCTTATACAGGGAATCTTAAAACAATAACTTCTCAAAAGGGCCCGTTGATACAGACTAATGCTGCAATCGTTTTGGCGACGACTTGAACGTTGGTTCATATCAGATGCTTTCGCAAAAACCACCGCAAAGTGAACGAAGTTTTGGGCGATGTCACACCTACGGTGTACAGTACTACAGTACCTGCGGGTTTCCCCCTTCCGCGAGGTTGCCGCTGTTGCCTCCAAACACGAAAACCTTCCAGTCAGGGACGGCAAACACCCCCACAGCTGAATGGTTCCACCTAGGTCATCAGTACGTTGTATATGAAGAGGGTTGCACGACACCAAAAGAGAGGGAAGGTGGTGGTTATGGATATGGCGAGCAAGCAAGGTTTGTGAACTTTGGTCGACGTCACTGGTTAGAAGTTGAATGGTGTACCGGCACATCAGCTAACTGCAACCGCATCTGCTCAGATTGCACAAGTGTTCGGGGATGTTGGTGTTGGTGTTGGTGGTCGCAAGCACATGACGCTTGCTACGATAGCGAGTGCACCTACATCTTATTGAGGCTCTTTACTTCAGGCGCTCAATACCTCACCCGCACTCCGACTTCGAGAAAATGTGAAAGTGCAACCTGATGGACAATCTCATGGCCTAGATACATAACCAACATTATTATAAATCCTATTAACAAACGGTTTCCCAACGATATTGGGTAATTTGTTAGTCTAACTCCTAGTAGTTGAGAAGCCCCGTCAGTCAGAGACATTTCGGCCAAAAACTGCTATTAGTAGTGCTATTAGTAGTACTATTAGTAGTATAACCCTATCCTAGCACGCGTCGCATCGTGACCACGACCACGGCAAGACACCGGGATCCCCGTTTTTGGGCTGTTATTTACCTGGGTGGTCCCCACGCTTCTCCACTCCCGCAGTCGGCCTTACTCCAAATCCATGTCGTGGTGTCGAGGATGAAAAGGTCGTCGAATTGCTGCACCGAGTTCCACCCGCCGCACACGTACAGGGTGTCCTTGACAACCACCGTCTGTGCAATGACAAACAACCGTCACCGAAAAAAAAATCGTCATCATCGTTAGGCTTGGCAAGGATTGCGCTCATGTCATGATAAAAGAAAAAAGAATGCAAGATATCGGTTTATCAACCTTGCTTGTGCACCACGCTACGAGTTCCACCAGCCGCACACGTACAAGGTATTTTTTACGATCACCGTCTGTACAAATGAGGAGAGACCGTCGACACCGTTAACTCATCTAGAACTGAACCCACGTTTTTGGGGACGAATTACTTTAAATTAGTGTGATATACGTTTCGCATTAGCAAACACGGATTGCGCTCATGTCACGACAAAACTGTGAAAAAATCGTTATGTCAACCTCAACCTTCCCTTGTGCACCACACTTTTGTTAATCTCCAGGCGATTCTACTCTTAGAGGGTGTCGTTTACAACCATCATCTATGCAATGAGGAGTGACCGCCACCATCATCGTTAGGCAGGGATTGCGCTCATGTCATGAACAAAGTGTGAAAAAATCGGCGCGTCAGCTTTAACCTTCCCTTGTCACGTAGACCATGTAGACCAGGCAGGCGGGTAGCTTGGTTGCATTAGTTTATTCAGCGGAAGATTGGGTATGCCATGGGAAACTGACACTTTTTGAACAGTATTGTTATAACGATGAGCGTGTGGCACCACGCTTTCGTCAATCGCTAGGCGATATTACTCTCAGAGAAACACGTCAAGCTGATAACGCCATTCGGTCCTACAGCTTTCGCAAACGGACATGGTAACTGCTGCGTGCGGTGAACAATATGACTCGTGAGCATGCTTTCAACTCCGCATGTTGCAGAAACATGTTCGCAGCGGGCGACGGCGATTAGCGAAACGAACAAGTACGAGTTGTCTCAAGCTTTCCACCAGCGTACGAGTGGTCGCGTCGAGCCTTTTTCTCGTAAAAAAGAACGAACGATAATCTCGCAGCCGAGGCGACACCTACTGACTGATGACCTGTTATACTTCGTATACAGCAGAGGTCCCTCTATGTGTGTGTGTGTGTGTGTGTGTGTGTGTGTGTGTGTGTTCTTCACATTAAACCGTTCTTTCTACCCGTCGACATCCAGCACAACCAGTACAGTGCCGATTGAGTAGGGCTGGTTGCCCGCGGTAGTGCTTGTAAAATCGACTGGCACCTATGGGAACAACCATAGTGGCAGTATGCGGAGTAGTGCCTGTTGCTGCTATTATATAGTGCCGGAATTTCCGGCTGGCATTTACCGGTCCTATAGAGGGACCATTGTTGTCCCAGTATATTATTAACAACAATATAATACTATTAATAATTAACATAAACTATCATCCGTACCTGGTGTCCTGATCGAGGCTCTGGAAGCTCTCCGGTGGGTTCAATTCCCACCCACTCCCACGTGCTCATGTCCAACATCTGTACAAAGTAAGTCCAATTTGATCAGGAGTTAGCCAAAACATGTACACAGGGTTTGCGACGTCGACCTAAGGCCAAACGTACAGGTACTGCAGCATGCCAGCTACGGTACGCGTAGTTCCGGCGAGGTAGCTAGTTTGTGCTGTTATTTTGCTTTTTCTCGCGGATGCGTTTCGGTTTCGTTCCGAGGACAAAAAACATAGACTACAGTACCGGCCTTCTGCTAAGAAACCAATATCTTGGTTTTGGGTTAAATTTCTTATTTGACAAAGGGTGTGTCTTACATAAAGTCAGTATAACATCTGTCGAACTTCACATTTCCCCGTAATGTTTCAGGCTATTAATAAGTTTCTTGTGGGGCTCTTTGTTATCGTAGAGCCTGTAGTGTATACCAGAAGACTATAAATAATGCTCCAGGCGGAGAGTTTGCAACACGTTGCACTCACACACACGTCGTTGAAATGTCCACGGCTGAAGCCTTTTTCTCCATAGAGTAGTTAGATATTGGATTGAATAATGCGCTGTGCATCGGTATGATATAATATTGTGCATTTTCGAAAGGTAAAGTAAATATATAGCAAAATAAATAATACTACTGTATATATTGTTAATCAGGCGGAGAGTGGTGAAAACATAAGTTACACTCACATACACGTCGTTGAAATCTCTGCGGCTGAAGCCTGGCCCTCCATATCCCCCGAAGACAAGGAGTGAGTTTCCAATCACGCTCCCAGAGTGAGATCCCCTCGGGTCTGGGCACCCCTTCCACGGCTTGTTGTAGACTACCGTTCCTGGCAATGCCGATGACGGATGACGGTGAGCGTGAATGACAAAATCAGGAAAAACGACCATTGTTCGGAGAAATCTTGTTCTAAAAAGTATTGTCCTGAGAAATCTTGTGCTGAGAAATCTTGGCTAAAAAGATGAGCGAACTCGTTCTGAGAAATGTTTGCGAGCGAGTTGAATACGCTGCTACTGTTATGGGAGCCACCGATAGGAGAACGAAATTCGACTACAGGGGTAAAATCTCGCGGAACAGATGCGACAAGGCTGGTGATTAAGTATACAAGCGACCTGCCACGTCGGTATTGTTTTTCGTTTAATCGCCAGTTTTACTTTTCAGCTCCACTCGTAGAAAGTTGCACCCTCAGCGGCCTTCTGGACAAAAGCCGTGATCACATGTGTCGTCCCTTCTCCTCCCCGGTAAATGCCCGCTGTGACACGCTTTTACCAGATCAAACAAAAATCGATGAAAACCAATGAGCAGGGGGGATGCGGTTATAAAAATGCAAGGTATATATGTACCGGGGGGGAGAAAGGACGACACCTGCGACCTCGGCTTGTCCAGAGGCTAGAAAGAAAAATTGAATAAAACAAAATCAGTACATAACTCGCTCTCACCGTCCTCTGCCTCCTCGGTCATTCCAGACTGAGGCTGTGACCACTTGTCCGTTTTGGTGTCCAGCAACCAGAGATCGTTGAAACGAATGCTGGAAGAGCGAAACCCACCAAACAGCACCAGGGTGCTGGGAGCGAGTACAGCGACCGTATGGTGCCAGCGTGGGGACGGTGACCGTCCTGCCGTCTTGACTTTCTGCCAGTAAAACTCGCCAGCTACATAAGGACGACGATACAAAACAACACGAGGCGACAAACAAAAGGCTGGCGTTAGACGCGAATACCAGGTGCAGTACAGGACACCTGATCATAATCAGGGCAAAAATAAAGGCAGGCAGATATCTACGGGAGTACAAGAAACCCGGAAGCTGCTATACTGAAGTTAATGTAAAACGCACCTCTCCCAAAGGCCAGTATTTTAGTTTCCTATGAGCTGTCCCGTACTGTATTGTCAATGCCCCGAGGCGACGTACATAATATTGGCGCTATATAGACGCGAATACCCGGCATCGCAATTTCCCGGAGAAAAGCTTTGAAGTTTGGGGACTTGAGAGGGAAAAGGTGTCGATCAAAAGTGACGGTTCCAGCGTCGGCCATACCAAGCAACCTGGGTTGCTGCGGGTAGGGTATAATAGATATTTACCCGAAGTTCAACGCAAGAAGTTTCACGACACGCGCACTGCATAATACTACTTAGACGGCGCACTCGCACCATAGAAGAACACAAGAACACACTCCTCATTAGTTTTCTCCCTACATATGTTTGGGGATCAAAGGGGGCAAGGAGCAGTCATTTGCAGGAAAGTTGGACTTGCGCCTCATTGTCATGTGCTGATTTGAAATCAGGTTTGTTGGCGTGCTGGCAATGCCTTCAGATACCGCAATCGTTCTTCCCAAATCAGCGCGGTTTTTACCGCTACAAACCAGAATACCAGGTGCTGGTCGGTATTAACCCTTTTGAGGCCCAGGTACACAAGCGGCACAACGAAAATAAGTACGGTCCTGCCAACCGCTTGGTCCAGTGCGAGCATACCGCAGTACGAGTAGGAGTAGTGTGAGAAGTGTCGTACAACGTGTTGCACCGTAGCTCGAACATTAAACCTGTCATCACCCTATCCAACACACGAAAAATATGTTTATCTCTGGTACCCGTCGAGTTTTTTAAATCATATTGGGAGGCCTTCCGAAACATTATCGGGGCCTCAAAAGACGGTGTACTTCTGGCGTCCACTGATTTTCGAATACTGTTTTTCCGCGGAGAGTTCGGTGGAAGAGAAGCACTATCCACATGGAAAAGCGTGGGAAGGTAGCACACGGTAGCACACGGGGTGCTACTATTTAATAGTAGTGTACTCAATTGAAGTTTTGCTCACGCATGATCCAAATAAAATTTGGCTGTATAAGGTCGGATGTACACAGCAGCAACATACGGAAGCCCTTCGGGAATAGCTCAAACATGCGTTGGGTATTTGAGGATAGCGCCGAGGTTATTGGCACATTGAGTCTAAACCCACACAGCTTTTTTTTGACGTTGAAACGGTGATCCAGAGAGGATTCTTAAAGGGAGCTTGATACCGATATATTAATAGTATATGAGCTTAGTACCGATATTGCGTAGAGGTATTTCTCAGAGCAGACTACGGGCGCTCACATCAGAAAATAAGGCAAGCATCGTAATAAGGCAACGTTTTCCAATTGTACAGAAGGAGCATTTTGAGCGGCGCGTGTTGATACTTCTGACACGATTGTTGTCGTTCTACTCTCCTTTCCATGTATGCGCTGGTAGCCCGCGTTACTCCATGCGGTCGATGCTGAAATCGTCACTACAATTCCTTTCAAGTCTCAAAAGGGTTTGATGTAGGCTTATCTGGAGTACGCCATGTTTGCGTAGAACTACGAGCAATAACTGGAGAAAAATATGGCTATCTCGATTTAGGCTGGCACACTTGGTAGTTTTAAAACTGAGCTCTCCTACTTTCTATATCCACGTGTGCGTGTTTCCCGATCGGCCACGTGCTTATGGCGTGCGTCGTAGCATACGAATACTACATACTGTTGTACTGCTGTGTTCTTATTGGGATTATTTTACTCGCGCAAGTACGGGTATTACGTACTGCGTATTTGTCTTCTTGGGCTTGTTTTCGTTGTGTTATTCGTATCCGGTTCGCAGACGTTTCATTTTCTTTCCTCGATGCATCTGAGATTATTTAGGTTTCTCTGTTTCACAGTCTGTGATCACAGATTTTGCATGTCTCTAGGATAAGGAGTCAGGACGGACGCCTGGTGGGCTGATGATGCCGTTGGTTAGAGAAAACGGTTTAACGGTTTAACGTCAAGACAACACACACAGTGTACGATCTCTCAGACGGAGTTTGGAGGAATGCCGGGTGGTTGCACTTACGGTTACTCATGTCGAGCTTGAACATTTCATTGGTCGGTCCTGGAGGCCGGGCCTGCGGTACGCCTCCAATTAAATACCCGGTGCTTCCCACGATGGTAAACGAGTGCCCTGAGCGTTTCGTGGGCACCTGGGAGTAGGCGTGCAGCACAGGGGGGGACAGGATGATACGTGACGTGGCTTAGATATCTACGAGTACCAGCCTGGGGTATATTTTCTCACCTCGAGGTATAATTCGAATTATGAGCACATTGCATGTGTACAATACGCACTTCTTCGGATCTGTTACAATGCGCTGTCCACGAACGTAGAGTACAGCTGTGCTGCTATAACTACCGCACATCATCGCTACATTTCATGCTTTAGAAGGTTTGTACCGCTCACCTCCCCTATGCACTTGGGAACAGGACGAAACGACAGGGCGAAGCTTAAACATGTACCAGGTGTATACCAGCCTGGGTTATTTTCGTTAGAATGAACTACCTGTTGAGCTACTTCAGTCACAGGGTAATTACGTTCTGACGGAGAGGTAAAAAGTGCAGTGCACGTATGATACACCTGGTACAGTGCGACCTTCTTCTGGTCTGCTTGTAAAATGCATTGCACACGACCGCATAGCTGCTGTTGTAGCTATCGCATAACATCGCTACATGGTGCGGCTTAGACTTCTACCTGAGGTGCATTATGATCAAGAGGTAAAGCGAAAAATACGTGTACTACACGAACTTCTTCCGATTTGTTACAATGTACCGTGCACGAGCATACCATAGCTGCTAATGTAACTATCGCATACATTGCTATATGGCGCGGCTTAGACCTCTACCATCCTGAGGTACCTTCTGATCGAGAGGTAACAGCACAATGCACGTGTAATGCACATGCACAGCAGTATGATACGACAGTTGTTCGGATCCGTTACAATGCACCGTACGCGAAACAACATAACGCCGGTTAGACATCTACCAGCCTGGGGTACATT
>JBBMKB010080077.1:1629-12604 GCA_037833945.1 Alaria marginata
AAAAAAAAAAACCCCCCCCCCCCCCCCCCCCCCCCCCGCGTGCCTCTGAATATCGGCTGTCTCTGTATAATCATATCATAGGTGTGCGAACTGGAAAACAATCCTCAGTTCGTCCTGGAGGTGAACTGCCGTACGGACCTCAAAATATCGTTGATACAGGTGAGCGACTAACCCCGCGGGAGTGCTACTCGTATGCGGTCACCGCGTGCAATTCTAGAACACCTCGGACAGATCATTTAGATCATCTAGATAATCTAGACCATCTAGATCATCTAAATCATCTACAGAGTAGATCCTGTATCTGCCGTCATGAGATGTTGTGCAGGGTCTCAACATAAAGAGTGCGCACGACCCGAACCCTGGAGACGTTTGCTATGATGGAACATGCAGATCGTACGGCTCTCGCCCGTTCACATGAGCTACAGTAGTAGACCATACAGATCTTTCCCTGGCTTATCTAGATGCTTAACGCACGGGGATCGGTGATCTGTCAATCATGCGAATGAACCCCCCCTTATATCTTGTGACAAGAGCTCATAGTAACATAGTTTGTCATTACTCACAATTTTTCCATCTGACAATCGATGTGTAGCGTTTAATCCAGTTATACAATCAAGATACAAAGGAAAGTCCAGATAACATAGTAGAGTGTAAAGTGTTCGCGTCGCTGTGGTTGTCCTTGACGTGGCAATTGAAACGACCTCCTGCGACGAGTATGATTTCGCTCTTTTCGAGCAGTAGATTTTACCGCGCTCATTCGTTGCACACTAAACATACCAGATAAAGTACAGTATTATCACGATTTTTGGGGTGGTCCGCCCATTTTTTTTCAGATTGACCAAAACGCGCGGTTAAGCCGCGCTCGAGTTGTAGCCTTAGCCTGGGTCGGAGTTGGGGTTAGGGTAAGGTTTAGGTTAAGGGCTAGGGTTAGGCCCAGGGTTAGGGTTTTGGGTTGGTTTTGGTCGACGCCCTCTCGTGGTTTGTGAAAACAAAACACCCAAAAACACAAAAAAAAAAAAACAGGCTACAAACCTCAATAAAACGTAGGTACTGCTATTTTTGGCACTTTATCCGGTATGCTTGGAGGTGTGGGTGTGAGACCGGCAAAGCGACTTCCTTTTGAAGAACAGACAAAAATGTGATTTTAAATGTGACCGACGGAATTTAAGTAGTTACTACACTATAGTCATGGCTCACTATCATACCGACGGAATTCGATTCATAAATGGCCACATGAATCTCTACCGACGGAGTGTTTTGATATACGTGAGTGAGTACAGAAGCAGCGGTTGCAAGGATGGGGGCTGCTCATTCGATTGTTGTCACCAGCTTCACGTGTGTTGAAAAAGTATCGCGACCTATCCGCGCCCTTCTGTACCCCCCCCCTCTCCCCTTCGCGACCATGTAACACCCTGCTCCCAGATCGTTCCGCGCCTGTATTATACCCCGCCATCCCTCTTTTCAACATCCCGCGCTCGTAATATAGACGGACGACGAGCCCCAGCCAGCGGCATGCTTCGTCCTGAGGGGAGAATACACAACATCCGGAAAACAAGGCGGCAAAACCCCGGGTCGCGTATCGCAGCTGTCGCGGGAGGCGGTAGTGGCGAGCACGGGACCGCCCGCGCGGCACAGGGAGAGAAGTATCTACGCGACGCTAGGGTCGGGGACTTACGTGTTGATGTGCGCCGCGTTCATGGCCGGGATGGAGGGATCGTTCAAGGTATGATACGGTAGAAGGGATGAGGGGAGGAGCGCACGTCGGCGGGCGATAGGGAGTAGGCCTTCTTAGGGTGGTCGGGGTGGGAGGGCGGAGTATGACTGTGGGATACACACAACCATACGACGCCTTGTGCCGAACGAAACACCCCAAGTTGTTCTCGGTAGTAGTAGTAGTAGTAGTAGTAGTAGTAGTAGTAGTAGTAGTTGTAGTAGTAGGACCTCCTCCCAAACTCGCCTGTCGTTCGTTGCACACAACAACTGGTCGGCAATCAAGGTCACTTACTCCGCGCTTGGGGCTGTAGAGGAAGACATTACTTAACAAAATATGTATTAATAGTGATTACTTGGTACACGACATCGGCCGCACGAAGCAAACCCTGCCTGCAAAGGTAAAAGGTAAAAGGGATATTGTCCAAACTGCTGTTATACAACGTACGGATTGGTGCGACACGCGCGCAGTGTGATTAAGTTAATACCATCATCAACGCGGGCTATATTAATACCAGCTGATTAACACTATTACGGGGGAACGTAGTTAACAGGACCTACGGTAGGCACAAAAACCTATATATTTACCTATTTTTACTAATAATATTTGGTCCTATTAACTACGTTCCCCCGTAATAGTCTATTAGTATGTCGATACGTTTTCTCAGCGACGGGGCTCCTTAACCCCAAAAATCGTCGGAATGTCATTCCTGTTTTTCAAAACGTACGTACGCATATTTTTTTCAATGCCTAGTAGTAGGCCATGGGTGGTTTGGTCCTCGGATTGCACTCACTCTCGGTTTGCTCAAAATCGGTGTTTGTTGGGTGACTTCCTAATAATAGTAGTGTAGAGCTCCTCAAGCAAGGAGTCTAAAACAAAGCAAATAAGGTGCAACTCTACCGTATAATTAACATGTATGTATTTTTGTGTGTCTGTCACTGCTGTATACGATCTTCCTGCATAGAGAGATAGGCGTGTGCTAAGAGACACATGCACCCACACTTTTATGATGCTTCTCGCTTGAGGAGCTCTCTACACACTTCACCCAAAAAAAGCTGATTTCGAGAAAAATAAATGAAAAGGGCGCCACGATGAACAAGCCCATGGCCTAGGTATACAAAAAACAGAAAAATATTGCTGCTAATTAATATCAAAAGAAAGTGGCATGCCGGCGATTTTGGGTTATTACGGAGCCCCGTCATGAGTCATCCCACGGTATAAGGGTTGCACTTTTTGGGCCAAGCGTTTCTGACCGGTTGAGCTCCTCAAGTGAGGAACTACGGTTTAGTATCGTATGATAACTTCACGAGTATACATTTGTTTTAGGACTAGGGGATAGGGGATAGAAATATTGGTCGGGCTGTGCAAACGAATGCCTCCGAAGTTCATTTTTCGGGTGAGATATTGAGCTCCTCCTGGTAGGGAGCTCAGAAACTTCTGCTACACACCTACTACTGCCGTGGGATATGACTCTCATTCAGAAAACCATTTCTCGTTTTTCTTTGTGATTGGGTCCCGAAAGAAAGGGGAGATCACCTAACTAAGGCATGTGGTTGCCTTAACGCTAACTCTCCAAGCACCGTGTATGTATGTATGTGGCCGTGCGTGCTGTGTGTCGCTTCGCGAACAAAAGGTGGAGATCACGACGAACTCGCGGCAGCTCAAGTTCCGCAAGCTGTGGCCACCGGCCGACGCTGCCGAGCTTGAGAAGGTGCACATACATGCTATCATCTGTAGAAAACCGTCGGCATGGTGATCCGTGCGCGCGAGTGTTACGCCAGAACGATAGGCCAATCATCGGCGACAATCGTAATTCAAAATAGTAACTCAGCAGTAAGGCTGGCTTGATGGCTATGTCAGGACTGCCTCGGGATTATCGGCAATGTATGTGTGTAAAAACAAAAGGGTGCGTGAAAGGTGGGTGTCAGCTAACTGTTGTTTTGCTACCGACAACGCCCCCCCGCCCCCCCCCTCGTCTCCCCCTTCACAGCGCGCACTAAGTACTTGCGAGTTCTATCCGTTGACCTCCCCCTGGAAGCCAAGTATCATACCCGCCACTGCCACACAAGACGTGGTGCATACATACATAGGCACACACATACACAGACCTACAATATACCAGCACAGCAAACGTCCGTCCGATGGTGACTCGATATCGATCGCTTCTTGTCGTCAATTGTTTCTTGTCCCTCCATTCCCGCTGCATGCAGGCGTTTGACGAGAGCAAGGCGACCGGAAGACTCGCGAACAAAGGCATGCAGAAGTTGGAGGCGATTGGCGCGGGACTGGGTGACAAGCTCAACGACGGTGCCGATAAAGCCGTCGAAAAGGCTAGGGCGTTCGAGGTGTGCCCAGTGAAGTTCACCCGCGTCAAGTTTAATGCATACCTGGTATATACATAATATCATTTTATTTTATTTTGACATTCCGACGATTTTGGGTTCAGGAGGCTCCGTCATTCAGAAACAAATAGCCCCATGCCATAGCGCTATACTAATACCTAGTCTATCGTCACACGCGTCCCGGGTACTTGACTCATCCACGGTAGGGGCTGCACTTTTTGGGCCCCATGTTTCTGACCGGTCGGGTTCCTCAAGCGAGGAACCACCGGTTGGTGTGGTAGTTTTACGAGTAGTGTATTCGTTTTAAGGACTATAGAGCATACCAGTATATATATATACATGTTGGTCGGGTTGCGCGGACGAATGTTTTCGAAGCCAAGTTTCGGAGTGAGATATTGAGCCCCTCGAGCATGTTAGGAGCTCATAAACTTCTTCTGCACCCCTACTACTACCGCGGGATGACTCGCTTACCGGGATAAACACTGCCAAGCCTTTGCATGAATCGAACAATACATGGTTTCCCTTGGTTTTCTTGTACTTTCCGGGAACATCCCGGTCTAGATCATCTACTACAGTACATCCTGTATCTGCCGTGGTGCGGTTTCGTGCAAGATCTGTACATAGAGAGTATCACACAGATCCGACACCGGGAAAGTTTTCTAGATCATGCAGATTGTACGGCTTCCGCCCGGTGACATGAGCTAGAGACCATACAGATCTTGTCTGAAATAGTTAGATCATCAAGTGGGGGTCAGTGATCCGTCCGACGTACGGAAAGTTTTTGTGGGTGATGAGATCAGCCCCAAAGCTTATATGTGCTGCACGCACATCGTCGGATGTCAAACATTGCAATGGAAGTTTTTACACTGATGTGTTCCGGAATAGACTATTCGTCGGATGTCAACCATTGCAATAAAAGCGCTTACACTGATGAGTTCCGGAATAGACTATTGGTGCCGGGCTGAGTGATATTCATAGCAAGCTTGATGACGGTGCCGACAAGCCCGGCCGCAAGGCTAGAGCTTTCGTGGTGTGCCGCTTGTGACACACACGCTACGAGTATAGGGGGGATGTTGCTTTGTTTTCTGAGGCTCGTTCCTTACTCGAGGAGCTCTATATACCTCACCCAAAAACTGCTTTTGAGCATAGGCTGAAAGTGCTGCAACCCGATAAACAAAGGCGGTATACAAAACCATTCATCATATAATACATACCGCAAAGCAACAATGATATGTGTGGGTGTCCTGTACTGTGCACCCGATTGGCAACGACGCTGTAAAACACGCCTCTCACTACGTGAACTAGACTACCAGGGTACCGTCCTTTTAATTTTCTCGCATTTATGTGTTGGCGGTAACCGAGATGGTGGTCGAGATAGATGATATCGTGCGGAGTGAAGAGCCTTAACTCAGCGAAAGGGGGATGATATCACGTTGTGTCCATACGGTAAGGCACCCACGAGGTAGTGACATAATATCCCAATTTCTGTCCCAGGAAGTGGCCACACCAGAACATACATGCATTCATTAGAAGCTGTCATCCAGATGCAAGAAAATACGCACAAGATGCGGAAGTCCGCTTTACGAGGGGATTCTTAGTAGGATAGAGCTCACCCTTCATGCGCCTCGCTGAACACCTCATGGCGCTTCGCGCTTGGTGCACGCGATGCCTGTCTGGTCGGTGAAACCCCGACGTGGTCCGTCTCGGCATTGTAGGGATGCGAGAGGGTCTATGGTCTTGTGACCACGGCTATGCAAGAAATGAGTACACACCCCCCCCGCCCGCCCGCCCACCCGCCCGCCCGCGCATGCTGTTGGGCTGATACGTGCTCGTCTTGCTAGATGGAGCGCAAGGTGGACGCCGCGAAACGAAAGGAACAGCAGGAGAAAGAGGAGCAGGAGCTCCAAAACACACAGCAGGAGGCTGCTCCTGCTGCTGCTGCTCCCGCAGTGCAACCCCCGACCGACGACGCATGAGAAACAGGAGCAGGCTCGCTTTCCACAACGCTAGAGCCATCGCGTAGTGCGTGCTGTCAGCGTGGTATAGCAGTAAAGGAGTAAATTATTTAAGGAGTAGATGTCCCCGAGGAGAGAGAGGGGGGGGGGGGGTGGCAAGGTAACCGCAGAAGCATGCTGGTCTGCCTAGTACGCAAGAGGAACCGCCCGTTTCACAGCACAGATGCCTAGTCCCATGGCGGCAGCTTGTATTAATAGGGGGTGTGACTAAACGTCACGTTTAGAAAAATATTCATACACCGTAATGGATGCTTGCTAAATACCTTAACTACTGCTGTTGTTGTGATATGATACCAGGTATGTATGCATGTACCACACTGGACTGGGTTTTGTAAGGACCGTTTGATGTTCATGCTGATACCCCAACGGACCAAGGCCGACTAAGGGTACGGTAAGGGTTTCCACTACCGGGTTTAAGCCACTCGCCCGACTGACGCTATTCCTCCTCACTGAAAACAGGGATGTAGGCGATTTATTTCGCCCGCAGCGTAGCTATAACCATTCCATTCATTGCGGTTTCACGTCGAAAATCAAAAACAGCACGAAACCTTAAGACTGCAAAGAAACAGGGACTCGCGCAAGTGGCCCCGAGAAAGTGCAAAATGAGGCCCCATAAATGACCTCCCTACCGCATAGCCTTGGTCGGCGACACGGTATAGGGGGGGGTACTCATTTCACGCACATATCCGTAGTCTTAGGGCCATATACCCTCGCGTACCCCTACAATGCCGGGATGGAGCACGTCGGGTTCTCGCCGATCAGGCAGACATCGCGTGCACCAAGCGCGAAGCGCCGTGAGGTGTTCGGCGAGCCGCATGAAGGGTGAACTGCATCCTTCTAAGAACCACTTACTTACTTGTGAGGCGGCGTCGGACTTCCACACACATTTTGTGCGGACTTTATTGCACGTGGATGTGACAGCTCCGAATGAATATACTTGTTTTTCTGGTGTGGCCACTCTTTTTCCAGGGGCACAGCAATGGGAATACTACATGTAACAGCCTCGCGAGTGCCTTGCCTTATGCACACTCCGTGAATATCATTTGTTATTCCGCGGTTGGGAGGGGGTCAGTTTTGGGGCCTCCCCTGCTCTCACCGGACCAGGACAACAACAAAAACAATCGCACAACAACTGGCATGATGATTGCGATTTTATGTTTCGCGATAAGCACCAGACTTGCGTGTATACTGCAATATATTTCTTCCGCGGCAACAAAACAAATGTAGAAGATGAAAAAAGGTTTCACCGCGCATGGGGAGCCTCGGGAAAGCGGAGTAACCTGTGAGTATATTTGCATAAGGAGTCATCCCATGGTAGGGGTTGCACTTTTTGGGGTCAAAGTGTTAAGGTATTAGTGGGGTATTAGCCCGTTTGACCACTTGCAAAAGGTTAACCTATTGCTTACCCAAACTAAGCCTCATAACACTCTCCCCCCCTGGAACGGCGGGATAGCAGGTCGGCCGGATATACGGGCGGACGTGTCAATATCCAAGCGGTTCCATTTCCTGGGAAAACCGGTATTAGTCCGTTGGACCACTTGCAAAAGGTTAACCAATTGCTTACCCAAACTAAGCCTTGTAACAAAAGGTTCTCCCGACCGGCTGAGCTCCTGAAGTGAGGAACTACCGGTTGGTATGATCATTTTACAAGTGCATTTATATATTTGTTTTTTTGTTTTTTAGGACTCGCCGAGATAGAAATGTTGATCGGGTTGCGCGAACAAAAATCTTGGAAGTCATATGTGTCTTGTCAAATATTGAGCTCCTCAGGTTAGGAGCTCAGAAACGTATTGCTTGCACCGCTACCGTGGGATGACTCTACGAGAGGATTATCTCTAGGGTTTATTGTCCCACGACATTGACACGGCGTGCTACGGTAGGGAGTAGGGAGGATGTTGGTTTTCTTCTGAGGCTCCCCCTCACTTGATGAGGAGCGCCCTATTCCTCGCCCCTCCCCCAAACAAAACTTATTTTTGAGCAAACTGAACAACCCGATACACAAACAAATGGCCCATTGATAGGCAAACAGAACATATTAACTTCTGCAAATACAGAATGGCACATAAATCCTGACGATTTTGGGTCAAGAAGGAGCCCCCGTCATTCAGACAAAAAAATGGCCAAAACGTGCTATAATAGACGCGTTCTACGATAGAGGTAGCATTTTTTGGCGTTTTTTTATTTTCTGGATGACGGGGCTCCTTAAAACCCAACATTGTCGGAATGTCATTCTATTTTGACAATATGCTTTTTTTTGTATAGATGGACCACGGGTTTGCTCATCGGATTGCACTTACTTTCAATTTGGTCAAAATCACTTACTAATAGTATAGAGTAATATCATATTCCTCAAGTGAGGGGCTTCAGAAAAATGTGGTGAACCTCCATCGTAGCATGCGTCTCTTGTAGTACAAGAGTACATAGTTAATAGGACCAAATATTGGTAATAAAAATAGAGAAATATATAGGTTTTTGAGTCTACCGTAGGTCCTATTAACTACGTTCCCCCGTAATAGTACAAGAGTACACCAACCAGTGTGGCGTAGACCACTAGTTGGGGGCGTTTGCGCACAGCTAAGGCACGCACGCACGCACGCACGCACGCCCACGTCGAAGGGCGAAGGATGGTGCCGCGTGAGTAAGCGGCACGATCAGAGCAGTGAGGAGTCATCCCACGGTGGGGGCTACACGTTTTGGGATCAAACGTTATTCCTGACCGGTTGAGCTCCCGAAGCGAGGAACTACCGGTTGGTATGATCAATTTACGAGTGTAATTGGTTTAGGATTATTAATAGCGGGTAGAAATGTTTATCGGGTTGCGCGAGCGAAAACCTTGGAAATCATGTTTCGGGTGAGATATTGAGCTCCTCATGACAGGAGCTCATAAACTTATTGCTGCACCCCTATGATACCGTGGGATGACTCTGAGGGATATAATAATAGTAGCTGGTCCGTTTGTTGAGTGAGGTACGTATAACCACTCTCGTCAAACTGTGAAACTGTGGGTGTATACCCACCCTACCGTGGCCTGAGTCAACGACACGTGTCATGCTACGGTAGAGAGGTGCACGCCATTTTGTTTTTCTCAAGCTTTTCTCTCACTCGAGGAGCTCTACATACCTCACATAAAAACTGATTATGTTCACAAATAAAACTGAAAGTCCCAACCCGAAGTGAACAAACCCACATATATATACATATGGCCTAGGTATACGAAAACATTGAATATTATATTGCAAAAACAAGGATGACATTCCATCAACGATTTTTGTGGGTTAAGGAGCCAGGGTCCGTCGGTCAGAAAAAACAAACATAAATGGCCGCAAAGTGCCATACTAACACCTAGTCTAGCGTAGCGCGCGCCACACCCATAAAAACACCCCGAATATGGTAAGGAGCCAAAAAAAACTCCTCATTTTGAAAGACCCCGCACACACGGTCGACCAAGTAAAAATGCCCCGTACGGCTTACACCTCAGGTTGTAAAAATAAAAATACGTAACAAATAAGTACGTGAAACGCGGGGTCAATGTCAGCCCTTTTTTTGCAAAAGAAACGCATCGTCAAAAGAGACCAACCCCGTACACACAACGCCGACCGAGTAAAAATACCCTGTACCAGATATGAAATACGGGGAGGAGCAAAAAAAGATAAATTACACCCCCCTGTGAAAAGCATCCCCCTCTACTTTCAAGTGGGGTTTCCTCAAAAAAACGTCTGGGTGCAAATTTTGTGAAGGGGTCAAGACACCCCTTCCTTTTGCTCGGTTTCATTTCCACCAACACATGCAGCAAGTAAACACCAAAGACAGAGGATTTCGCCCACGAAACACAATAAAACTGCGCTACGATAAAAAATTTTGGACAACACCAACGACGACACCCACACATATCATATGAGTAACCCCCACCGCCACCACCGCCACCCCCCTCCCCCTCGCCGATTCCCTAAACGACATGGCATAAGCAGAACGCTTTTATGCCATATGTGGAAATTCGATGCAAATCGACGAAAAGTGGTTAACCCTAACCCTAGAGAACCCTAACCCTAGAGTTCATTCAGCATTCCCACTATATAGGCAAAATAAACAAATAAACCGTATACTTCGTATATGATATTGCAAAAAAAAAACAAGAATGACATTCCGACAATTTTGTTTTTTAAGGAGCCCCGTCATCCAGAAAATATGATACATAGCAAAACAAGTGCTACACTAATAGTAACTCTTAAGCAGCACGTATCTATGCTCGGACGTGAAATGCATGAAACAGCGCTAAAGCCGACACGCCTCCTCGGACCGCCACAAGGGGGGCGGGGCGTACTCATTTGCTGCTTGCCTTTACTTAAGTCATCTGACCATTGCTTGATCACGCATCCCTTTCGAGGCGGAGCACCGTTCCTAACTCTTAATAGAGACACACCTCCAACATTTGGGCACTCAACACGTCTCTTCCATATAATACGTAAGGGGGGCGTACTCATTTGCTGCTTGCCTTACTTAGTCATTTGACCATTGTTTGACCACACATACATCCCGTTCGAGGCGGAGCACTGTTCCTAACTCCTAATAGAGAGACACCTCCAATATTTGGGCGCTCAGTACGTTTCTTCCATACCGGTATACCTGGTACTACATAGTGCACGCGGGAGTGCCACTAGACACATAGAGAGAAGTGTACCCCCTTCCCTTCGGACAGGTTTTTCAAGCTGATTTCTCAACAATGGGAAGAAAGAGTACAAACAACGTCAAGAGACGAATCATCTATGGAAATATGTCGACGAGATCTGTCCAGAGCGGGCTGTTCTTGTTGTGTGTTCCCCTCTCTCGGTTTGGAGATAAAACAGGCTCGGACAGCAACCTCTCTGGACGGTTTTCTTTCGCGTGTTAGACTGTGTCATCACACTCAG
>JBBMKB010080088.1:0-12602 GCA_037833945.1 Alaria marginata
CTCCCGCGCTGCCACCATGAGGACCCACCTGTGAACCTCCTCCGACCGAGCCCCCACCTGTGGACGCATTTCAACACTATATTTGTCGCCGTCCCCAAAAGAGGCAACCTTGACCTACTACGCACGATTGCTTCCTCCGCAGATTTTTGTGCTACAAAGAAAGGGCGTTGTATTGTGCGAGCTATCTGATGCAGTTTCGGGGACAGTTGGTGGAAACTCCATTGACCTCCACCCAATATAACATGTCAATCCGGGCGATTCAGGGTGCACCCCGCCGATGAGCATTCCGCACGATTGTGCCCAGCTAATGTACAGTCCCAGGGTGGCGTTATGTGTGCCGGTACTGCAGTCCAACACACTATTTTGAGGTACCCAACGACTTTGCTGGCTCGTGACCTAAGCTTAGTCCGTGAGTTTTGTTGATTTTCGGATTTTGCAGTTATCAGTGTACCACGCTGCGGCGACTCGGGGTCACCACAGTCCTTACCGTGGTGGTGGCGTGTGCACGTTTGTTCCTGCTCAATGGTGGCGGGTGGCTTTCGATCGCAACTGAAGTCTTCAGCGAACGTATAATAGATAGATGCTGGGGGTCTGTTGTTGTTTGTGTTCAGGAATGACTCGAATTATTTCCATTTTATATGGCTGCTGCCACCGCCTCTAAGAAGATAACGTATCAAAAGGGTGCATTGTGCCTTGTTTAGTACTGGTATCTGATAGACGTCGTAATATATACTATTTGCACTGTCTAGTGACGGCTCCTTTCGGAACATCTGCAATCTTCGTGATCGACAACTTGTTTATACCACGCGACGGTACTACCATATTTCGGGACCCATTCCCCTGGATGGAGTAGACCTCGCCACTGGCCGTGACCACCTTCTTCGTGCCGGACATCGCGTGTCATAGCATGCGGTCGAACACAGCAGATGGTGTCGTGAATACACTGCCCTGGTGTCGACGATCCCAAATTCATGACCAAACGACCCCACAGTAGCCTGTGCCGCAACGTCAACCATTTGTGCATTATGGTCAAACCGCCTGAGTGCGCACTTGCCATGCAACCATGAGTGGCGACGCTCGTGCTCCCGCCAAAGGTTTCCACGACGGTGGCCTCCGTCCGGTATCTCAAGGTTCCGCGCTTGCGACCTCCTCAACTGTATCGACGATCCTCGGGGCACTTGATATTGACATACCCAGGTTTTTGCATCGGTAGCAAACGTGATTTTCCTTTGTGCGACACTCCTGCTGTCCGCGCTCCACCTGCCGACGCCGCTGCTGTCGGCACCACTGCTACCGGCACCGCTGCTTACGCCACAGGTTTTATCGATGCCGTGACTTGACAGACGCGTCCACCTCTGTGGCGCTCACCGTGCGGACGTTGTCAGCGGCCGCCCTGTCTACTCGGTTTGCAAACAGCCACGAAGAGCGCCTGCCCACCTCCACCTCGGCCAGATCCGTTCTTGAACCAAGATGCGGACCTTTCGCGCACAACAACAGTCCTGATCCTGACTAGAGTTGTGTTTCGTTTCTGTCATAGGACGTTACCAAATGGTTCGTAGCCTGGAGGGAGGCGCGACAAGAACGTAGAATGGACGAGACCACGAGCGACCGGCGCCCTGTCACAGCCAACTGTGCTTCGATTTGCTCCAGCTCCCAACGGTTTTTCGGGGTCAGTCTCTGCTGTGATACATGCGAAGCATACTGGAAATTATTGTAAACGTTATGCCCGGTATCTGGCGTATTTGGTGTTTGATCTCGAGCTTGCGTCGACAATTGGAGAAAAACAATTCGATCGCGGCGTCTGTGAAATCGCGAACGTCGCCCGTGTTAATCGGCAATGCGATATTAATGTCCGTCGAGGGCTGTGCATCACTTGGCTTAGACTCTATAATATATTTGGACTCCTACGGGTTTGATGTGTCGATTGATAGTTTGGCCGACCCGATCCAGCATAAGCTTCATCCTGACTTCGTGTGTTGCGCTGCAGGGAATGCTTAGCGAACTTTCCGCCTCCCGGAGCCGTTTAGATGGGACCATATTCCGCGCCGTGAGCCAGCTCAATATCTGCGGTACTGAACTGACCCAAGAGGACGACTGGGACCGCCTTTGTCTAGACGAACAGATGTGCCCCCGTTCTCTCCCCTCTCACTGTTAACGTGCGGTGGGCAGGAGTACTGAAATACATGCGCGATCCCGTACTGATTGCTGTGCGCCGCGACTAGGTCACCACAGTCTGCAGCTTTCGAGACGATCACAACAAGGCGGGAAGAGAGCAAAGAAATTGTGACTTCTTGCAGAGTGCACCGCCAACGCGTTTGAATGTGTTTGCCTTTCATCACTCATGGTCCATTCCCCCCGTCGTTGTCGCCGCTGTTTTTTTCCCGCCGCTCTCCGATCCCCCTGTCGTAGAAGCTTCACTTCAAAGGCTTCGCACCCCTCGTAGCCCCAGCAACGTGAGATCGTCATCCAACGCCAGGACGGAGGCGTCGCAGCTTGGTTCAACTGGGTGGAGCTTCCATCTTGGGAGCGCGGGAGCCACCTCGCGCCCCGAAACCTACTTTCCCTTGCTGTCGGGCGGTTCCGGCGGCGAACTAGGTCGGCAGCTCTTGCAGTCAGACGGGGCCAACACGCTCGAGCAGGAGGAGAAGGAGGACCATATCATGGAGAGGCTTGGTGTGGCAGCGGAGACGGTGAAGGAGGCTCAAATATCAAGAGGGCCGTCACCGTCACCTTCCTCCTCCCCCGAGTTGAAGACCGGCAACAACTCGCCGCCGATGCCACCACCCTCGCCACCTCGCACGACAATTGCTGATGAATCAACAGCGGTGGATGCCGGTGCAGTGACAGCGGGGGCGAGAGCTTCTCTAGGGGTTTCTCCGTCACTGCGACGGCAGGCGGCAGAGAAGACTACAGCGGCGGGGGCACGTGTCGTGATCGCGCCACTGACGACTTCGCCGCCAGGTGAAGACTGTCAGACAAGACACCTACCGGATTTCAAGCCGCCACAACCCAACCCTGGGTTTCCGCCGCAGCCGCCAACGCTGCTATCAGATACCAAAGGAAACCGTACGCTTGACGAAGCCCGGCCATTGCTGTCACAGACGATTCCTGAGACCAAAGAAAACCACGTTAAGCTCTTCCGCGCGGAAGAGCAGAAGCAGAACCATGGCTCTACGATCGAGCCAAACTTCGCGCGCTCGATAAATAACCTCTTCGTAGAACGGGTGGCCGCGGAGGGATGGGGCATGCAGACTGCAGCGATGCGCGCGGCGGCTGCAAACGAGGAAATCGCAGTAGAAACGGAAGGACGCCGAAGGAGCAACACACCCGAAGAGATCCCTATCCGCTCACTGCCCGATGTTGTCGACAGAGCCGCAGCGGCGGCGAAGTCTAAAGATGGAAAATCGTGGCAACGTCCAAGTTCGTTTAGATTCCCAAACCGAAACCCCTCAGCCAAAGGCGCCGGCGGCCGATCCGGCGGTCGTGCTTCTAGCGTCGAAAGCACTAATTTGACGGAGTTGGGACCAATATCGAAAGAAGAGAAGGACGATGAGGCGGAGCTTGATATGGCTAGGGAGGTAGCGGAAGGGGCGTGGGAGCGCGTGATGCAGGAAGGTGTGCGAGCGGAATCCGACACCAAGAGGGTGACTGATGGGGTCGCCGAGCTAGAGAAAGGTAGGTCGACGACCAGAGAAATATCCATCCATAGAGCGATGAAGGTGACGTCTTCGGTTCTCTGACCTTGACTTTTGTTCGCCGAGGATAGGGTTGTGGTTTGCTCGTCTTGGGCTTCTTCTTCGCTCACGAATACCACGCCCCCTGTCTACACTTTTCAGACCCCATGTTGTGCCCGCTACGGCAACATCGTGCCTAGCTATGTGTTGTGATGGTAATGCACGTTTTGCATTTTTTGTTTCCGGTATTGCAAGTTCTGACACTTTACAGGGGTTTTGGTTTCTGCATGTAAACATGTGTATTGGGGTTCGGCGGTGTGCCCGCCGCTTATTCGTTTTCAGATGTGGAAGATGCCGAAGAGAAGAGCAACAAGGACCCAGCTTACACTCTCCCCCCAGGTACTTCACCACCAAGGTTGCTGCATCGGCGTGCTTGGCCATGTACTGCTGCACCCACGGACGTATGGCAGCATTCGAAATGGTTGACCGGGTGTATTGGCTTCCGTTTTTGAAACCTATTGCTGCATTGTATATACGAGCGGCGCAACCCGTCCGATGTCCGCGTGTACCGATTGCTACACTACTGTTGGATACAACAGCTAATGCAAACAAAAAACTCTCTTGACTAGCCGAATGTTGAGGCATGGACTTCTCTTATGCAGCAGTACGAGCGCGGTATATCCAACCTCGGTGATAAGTCATAAAGTAGTAGAAGAGCCCCCTCCCCCCCGCGCCCCCGACACATCTGCATCCAGATGCCTATATTCCCGGCCAACCATGGCACAACACCCACCTCAACAAGGGCTATACTTACACCTGGCGTAACTAGGGGATCACGATACGCCTGGTACTGCTGTTGCGCCCCTTGGACTCGCCTAAACAGTAATACCACGCCAGTATCTACAGTACCTGCTTGGCAAGAAAGTATAGGCAGCCCGTGTTGCGCACTGTTGAAAGTGGTTATATAGGCACCCGAACGCAAACCACATGTAGAGGAAGGGCGGCACGTACACCTTCTCACTTGCTACCGTTCTCGTTGGCGCAGGCATGCGTACTCTTGTCGAGGCAGTTGACAGCGGCGATCCCATCGCGGTCGAGGCGGTGATGGGCCTCATCGGTAAGGAAAAGCTGGCGAACCAGCTGTCGACTTTGAGCACACACGATAACCAACAGCTGGAAACGATCGCCATGCTGGCCGCCCGCGGCGGAGACGTGGAGATATTTTACGCCGTACTTCGATCCTTGAAGTGTACATTGTCCGAGCGGGAGGTGGGACAGGAAAGAAGGAAGGAAGGAAGGCCTGCTTGCCGCTGCCGCGGCGAGGGAGGCCGGGGAAGAGCAGTTGTGGTGGACTTGAGCGATTATACAAACCTGGTTGTTTAGTTTCTGCAATGTAATGACTGGCAGAATCTTATGGTGATGGATAGGTGAAGGAGGCGGAAGTAATAACAGTTGAGAGGGGGTGGGTCCGGGGGCGTGAGGGACACTTGAAAAATGAAGGGTTATGCGTTGGTTCGTACATCATTTCTATGATTTTGTATCCGTTGCCTTGGACTTGACTCCTGAAGTAGTATCGTGGCTTGATCAAGTTGCTGCCGTCATCGTGCACAAGAAAGTCGTTCACATTTTGTTTGTTGAAGATGAGGGACGAGATCGGTCGACAGCGCCCATAATCCCGGCGTGATGTCACTCCGACCCGCATCTGCGCCCCCACCACCCACGTATTCGATGCGTGGTCCCCAAGATCCGCGTCCGAGAAGTCATATACCCCGCCGGGCTAACGGCATCACATACCACGTTATCTCACGCAGGTTGCTGATGTGCTCGGGGCCAAGGGGGAGCACGGGTGTTCGCTGCTGACGGCGGCCGCCGAGGGAGGCAACACGGCCATCTTTTCGGATGTTTCCGACCTCATGGGGGGCAAGGTGAGTCGTTGCAGGTTCAGGGTAGAACGTTCGTTCGGATCGACGGCACAGTAGCGGAGATATATTTGATTCGCTCTGGCATTGGAACCAGCAGTACCAGCGGCAACACCTGCACGTTCTGCTACCACACCGACGGTAGATGAGGAGAAGAGGGGGGGGGTGTCAACCGCTGTCAACGGTCGGACCATTACGCGGCGCCAAGAGGCTGTTTGAAGGTGGTATGAGTTCCGTGTCGCGGCTGTCTTGTGGAGGATGCGGTCTGGCATCGTGGAGAGAAGACTCTATGAGAGATTTACTAGACTGACATATGGAAGAGGAGAGTACGACCTATATAAGAGAGAACAAGCGCCCCTCTAGCGCCCCAATTTCGATGAAGAGTTAACTAAGATCACGGCCGATGAATCCAAGCAGCAGAAACAGCAACCATTTTAACGACGGCAACAGCAACGACAGGTGCGCTACGCACCGCGGTTCATGAGCGATTACGTAGGTACAACGGAACTAGGCGCTTGCTACGAACGTTGCACCTGGCAGCTTATCCCCACGACCTTTCATTCGCCTTATCCGGGGCACTCGCACCATACAGCAGATGATAGGTTCTCCCCCTCATTCTAGATCTATTTCGCTTATTGCTCGGTGTCGGCGGGTAACCAAGGGCAAAGTTTGGGGGGCGCTTTCAGGTGGAGAGGCTCGCTGTCTGATGAAGATGGCCGCGAAAAGCGGGAACGTGGGGGTGTTCAACACGGCCAAGGAAGGGGTTCTGTTTAGGGGCAAGGTGAACACGACGAGCACGCGAACGAACAACGATGGATGCCGTTAATCCAAAGCTTGTATTGCTGAGGTCAGGTCCACCATATCTCCACCCGCCGACCCCTTTTCCTGTTCCCTGGGCTCACCCTTGTTGTAGGGAGCCGATTATCCACCTCACGCTGTGCTTTCGATTGCCTCGCTAAGGCTCTTTCTCGTTGTTTGTGTGGTCAGGAAGCGGGCGCTCTTGCGATCGACCCCAGCGGCGATCCGAACGAGACGAGTGTCGTGGTTGAGGCAGCGCGGAGCGGCTGCGGGACGATGGTCGATGCGGTTGTGGCCGCCATGTCCGATCTTCTGACGCCAGAGAGGGTGCGTGTGGTGTCGTCGTGCTCAACCAGTAGGCTGAGGCGGACGAGAGGGGGAGGACTGCGGGTGTAGAAGGCACCACGTTTGTTGTGCGTGTAACTTTCGCGAGATCATCCTGTGTCAGCTATGTCGCGCGCGAGACTAGAACCCAGCGATATGGACTCTTACCCGTCGCTACCACCCGTGCGGCTGCTCGCATTTCTCTCGTTCCCTGCACCCTTCCCTCCCTTTCGTCCTTTCTTACCGCCCTGGCCATACGACATGTTTTGAAGGCCTCCTCCCTCGGACCACGCATGCGGTGTGCGCACCAACTGCCCCCCTATATCCCCCGTTCCTATTAATTGTTGCTGCATTTTTATGTCTCCTGTTCCGTGTGGATGATGTTTTTCTTGTTTGCTGTAGGTGGTTGCCGGGTTATCGTCGTGCACCGGACCGCGTCGCATGTCGGCGCTGATGGTGGCGGCCGAGAGCGGGAGTGTGGATGCAGTGACGGCGGTGATGAAGGCAGCGTCGTCTATTCTCGTTGGCACGAAATCCGCCGTGAGTGGGTAAAGTGGCGCCTCTCTTGCTTTATTGTTTGCTTCCGAATGCACTAACTATGTTCCACTCGGTATATGCACCTTCCCATCTTTTCTGTGCTCTGCGCAAGTGCACCGCACAGCCAGAGCAGCCAAGGATGCGAGCTCCGTGTAAAGTTTGAGTGCGCCGGTGTGGTAAGGTTTAGTGTGGTATGGTATATCGTGGCGTGGTGTATTGTGGCGTGGTGTAGCGCTGTGAGGTATTTTATGCATTTGTCATTTGAGCAATAAAGGGTACCACCATGTTAGGCGTGCCGGAGCAAACCCGGCACTGGTACTGGTTACAACCTCCGCATTGTCAGCCTCGACGGCATCTGTGGGGAGGGCATACAGACAGTTCGCGTTTGAAGTTCCACTCAGCTATGTTAAGGTTACGCGGACGTCCCTTATCGTAAAACAAACCCGGCCATGTACGGAGCCGAGATATTTGGCGCAGTAGCAACGGCCGCAGAAGAACGATATGATTACGAAACAAAAACTTGAAATACACTGTAGACTGTGCCAGGCTGACACACGAGGAACTTGGAGCAGGAATGCAATCGTTTGTGTCCTACGACAGGCCTACAACGCCACGTTTGGTTTCAAGCACTTCGCGTACTGACAGCATAAATATAATTCGTCGAATATGTTGCCTCGTGTGTACCTCCTCGTATCTCCTGGTTTCTGGGTCTTTGTAAGCCTATTTTGTTCCCCGACTCGTCATCACTAGTAGTCCCCCGTCTCCGATCATTGCCAAACCTATTGCGTTCAACGTGAGTATTGCAAGGGCTGTGACCCAAGTGCAGAGGAAACAGCAGCTCTATACCAAAGGCTAAACACACATACATGTGCATGACACTCCAACAACGCACCTTCCGGCCTCGCCACCGCCCTTAACCCCGCACCCCAACCCCGGTCTCCTGGACTAAATCGGACGCACCTGCTGTCACCTAAACTCTTGTTCGCCACCACAACACAACAACAAGTTTAGCGCAACATGGTCGCGGCCAAGGACGCCCAAGACCTGACGGCCATGTCTTACGCAACGAACAGCGGCGTGATCGAAATAATCAGAATCGTGTCAGCGTCCATGGCCCGTTATCTTGCCGCCAACAAGGTAAGCTGTCACGTGGTATTATCTACAGTAGGCGTGTCGTTGTCCTCACGAGTGTCTTGCCGGATCGTAAGTTCTCGTGATGTCAGATGAAAACTTTACTTCCAAAGATGAACCGAACATTTTTGCGAAGGATATGTACAGTGGAACGCTTTACACGCGCCTGGAGGGGGTATAAAGAGCAAGGCAGGTTTTACTATGTTGCGGGTTGCCCGCTTTGTAGTTGCCCGTTGAGCGAGGTAGATACCCTATTGTGTTGAGATAACGAGGGTGCTGTTTCCCACAGAGCTACATCGGAGGGCGACTCTTGCTTCGAGACATTTATGTGCTAAATTGTCTACGTTGCATCGCTTCACTGTTGCTGGTTTTCATTTCGCTACCTCTTCACCCGCACCATCACTTGCTGTGACAGGTTTGGGGGGGAATACTTCAACTGGCCGGCATCCATGCCGACCGGTTCAGCTTTATACTCATTTTTGCTGTGTTGCGTTCGATTCGGTCGGGCCTCTTATGTTCTTGTTTTTCCGCATCAGTTATGTTGGGTGCGGTGCTGTGAAAACCATGCCCCGTGCGTGTCATGCAGATGGACCATGTAATCAACTTATACCTTTGTTTCTCGTCGTATTCGGACGGTCAACCGTGCTTCAACCCCCAAAACGGACGCGACAAACAAGATGCTCGAGGTGTACAGCGCCTCCCTCACAACGTGCTGCGCCACGCTCCCAACGCCGGTGAGTTGCCGAAGACCTCGTGTGAAGTAACTTTTCTATCAAGAGACATTGGTTTGGATCGACAGCGAATGTACTTTTCCCGATATTCAGTACAGAATCTGACGATTACATAGTGATTTACAATGTGTACTTTGGTCATGATGTTTCCATCGTGCGCACACACCACTAGTCCCTGGGTGTCGTGCGCTGGATGGCAATGGTATTGCGTTCGTGTCTTGCGTCAACCCGCGTGCACAAACGATCCGTGAAACGATTTTCAACGTCGAGTGCATTTGGTCGAAGGTGCGTCAGTTGCCGCTTCAACTGTGGGTCGTTCAGTACTTGCCCCCCCACGCCGTGTCCGTAACGTATGGACTGGGGTGAGAAGCACGTTCCACTGCTCGTGGAAAACGAAGCCTGACCGCTCAAGAAGACGAAAACGGATAACGTAGTGTGCTCGTGAAACCGTTCCACCTAGCACACCAAATTAGTCCGGCGCTGACAACCCTCCACGGCGAAACACGGCGGAAGGAGGTAGGCTCGAACAGGCAGGGGGGGGGGAGGACCACCCGCTGGGTGCACATATGTGGTTCGATCGGAATCCGGCTATGTGTGGGCCATAATGTAACGGGGTTCAACGCGTTCGAGAGGGGCCTCTACTATGTTTGGGACCATCACGCGGTGCCCTTGCCGGGTGGGTACAGTCACCCATGACGTGTTGCGGCGCTGATGGCGCAGCGTGTCGTCGCGGCTACCGCCGTCGCCGTGATCGTTCGCTTTGCTACATTTGTAATTGTTTTACGAGCTTGCCATTCGGGCGGCCGGCATACGTGGTTCTAAATACAACTGCCGACTGTTCACCTGTCTGATGTTATACTCCGTGGTCGTGTGGGCCAAACTGTTGGAAACGGTCTCATGGTCAATCAAAACGGTGCACGTAAGTTGTGTTGGTCCTCCGTGTCCATGCTGTCCCGGTTGAAATATGTATCCCTGGTATACATGTTTCTTCCACGTTAGAGTTCAGAAGGGACAGCAAGGGCATATGCGTCGGTTGTACGTCAACCCACGCTCACCGATACTTCACTATGCGAGCCACGTGGTACGGCAGTGACGCCTGATTTTCAGAGACCTCGGCTCAACGCTTTGGTTGACGGCCGACTTTTCGCTCTGGGAGAAGGCATGGAGCCTTCCGGGAATAGGCTCAACCGAGAAGTGTTAGAGCACGCTACAGTAGTGGCATACCACATTGTTGAGGCATATATAATATGCGGGTTATCGCGTGTGTTCCTGTCTCACCAGGTGAAATCGCTCCTGTTCGATGTGGTTCCGAAGACGCGGTCGATGCAGACGCCCACACACACTAAATACGCCGTATTGGCTTTCTTTGCTGAGAGAGAAGGGGCCTCTCATTCGCGAACACGCCGTGTTCGGAGATTTGGAATCGACGTGAATCATGCATTTTTCAGTACCCTGCTGCGACGACGATTTTCCCACAAACCCACGCCGACGGTATTGGAGTATGGACTCTGCAGTCCACTAGTATCTAGTTGATTCGTAGTCACTACCAATAAGTTCACTAAGTATCGTATTCTTGATGCGGGGAATTTCAATATGCGGAGAGACTTGGTGTATTCCTTCTCACTGCTGTATTGCATTCAAGTTGTAACTAGCTTACTACATGAGTACCGGGGAACGTTGCAGGGAACATTGCAAAGAATGTTACTATAGAACGGACTGTCGACCAGCAAGACAACCCGTGCAGAGTACATCTGCCCGTTGCATGGGCAATATCCCTAGATGATCAGGTGACGGTCTCGCCCACCTCGATCACTCCTTACTGCATGCATCCTTACTTCTCCTTCCACCTTCTCCTTTATTCTCTTACTTTCTTCTTCTCTTCTTTGATTTCTATCTTTTGGCCTCAAGTGCCTTTTTCCAAACTATCTTCTCTTTTCTTCTCATCACAAGTGATCTCCACAGACACTTCGGTGCCACTCTGGATCTCTTATCCCAGAGTTAGAGCTTCGACACGCATCATTATTTTGACAAGTTATAAGCCTCGACGATTGATCAACACATCGACTGGCACCAAGCAACGCAGTCCCACTGAGTTCGTCACGCGTTTCAGAGAAGTTCGAGGAACGATCTGCATTTTTCTGGGTGCGGAGGAATTTTGGGAATTTCTTCAAAAACCAAGATCGGCTTCGACAAAGAGGCATCACATCGTCTATGTAACGAATATTCGAGAGAGGAAACTGCTTTCACGCGCCGAAACTGCTTTCACGCTCCGCGCGCGAAGCAGGTAAGGAAACTGCTAGCGCTATCACGCGTATAGTACGTAAGGAATCCGGTTTCGCGCTATCATACGCGCCAAGTCGTCATTAAAACCGGTTCTTCAATCTACCACGTAGTACGAAGCTCGTACAAGTATTTGCCCTCGTGTAAATTTCAGAATAGGACAAGAAGACCAAACAAGCTGCAACGTACAGCAAGGTCGTTGGCAAATCGGCTACTCAGCCTAACGACAGGGAATCATCCTCAGCCCAAACGGGACATCTTCAGCATCTGTGTTCACGCTTTCACGCTATAAGGCACGTGACAGACTCGGGGATACGGAGTACTACCCTTCACGCAACTGTTTTCACGTTTTCACACGTAAAGGTATGTAGCTAAACTGCTGTCACGCTACTACGCATGCAGCACGGTCTAAAATGCTGTTAAGCTATCACGTAAGCAGCAAGATAAACGACCATCATCACGGAGAAATCTCTCTAAACTCATACATGCGTCACGGGTCTTAGCTCACAGCAAAGAGGCGTCTCGACGTACGTACAGCAGTAATGACCAGCTCAAGCTGCAGACAGCCAGCTTATCAAGTTCAACACTGCTTTCCATGCATGAGATCGACATGCACCACCAGTTCCCTTGCACCCAAATACGTTTGGTGCAACCTGCATCTTACGAACCAACATGACAAAAGCACGTTAACGGTTTTGCGGGGGGAAACAAGCGGCACTAGCCGTTACCTTCGTTTTGGTCTACAACAAGGCCAGTCCATCTTCAATTGCAGTGCTCTATCCAGCACCATCATCAACAACACGTACACCGCGGTCTCGCGGGGGAATACGTCACATCGTGCGGGAATAGGGGTATTGAAGTAACAGCGATGCGCTCCAAGCAGGGATTCATCGCCAATCGTCAGCTCACACAACTTCAGCTCAGCGACGACCCCACCAGAGGTCTCACCATGCGTATGACCAAGGGGATCTCCAGCAGAATTTGGACTGGCTACATGGTTCGTGAGGTCTTCATCACTACGAGGAACCAGATTTCATGCCGCCTCCGGTCCAAGCCTATGGGCTATGACGGTTGAAAGAAGGTTGGGGGGCAACATGTAGTCTAAACGATTTTTTTTGGCCGATCGTCCGTCCCGGACAAGGGGAGTTGCATTCAGGCGTTCACACTCTTCGGGGACGCATTTCTTGCCCACAAACACGTGCAAGAGG
>JBBMKB010080099.1:0-10522 GCA_037833945.1 Alaria marginata
TAGTGCGGGTGCCCGCTATAGTGCGGGTGATATCGCTTGGCACATACCCGCACTATAGAGGGACCTCGACTGTACTTCGAAGTATTACTGCAGCACGCATCTTCGACCGTATTTCGCTGTGGGACAATGAAGCCCCAGCCAGGGGGCTTCGCAGTCCCGCCGCCGCCGTTCGCCTCTACTTCTATTAACAACAGCGTTTTAACCCCCTTTGCCGCGCCGCCAAAAACACGCCTACTCGACTCTAATCACAAGTTGTTTGTCCCGAAAGCGGAGATACGGTTCTGGGTTAACAGCTCTAAAGAGATTAGCCCTTTTTTTGCTGCTGCCAAAAAACGTTCCTTACTCTACGTAGGTATAAGTTGTTTGTCTCGGAAACGGAGATGCCTGGTACAGGTGTCAAGGGGTTTACGGTTGCTCTTCAGAATGTTGTAGGTTCCATCGCGCGGGGTAAGGCTACCTGTAGTTTTGAGTGGCACGTGTTGTGACTTGTCGCCCATGCCGCAAATCGTTCTCGTGCAGCAAAAGGAGGCGGAGGATGACGTGCTCAAGGACCTGCAGGCGCAGCAACTGGAGCTGCAACAGCGCAACATGACGGACAGGTACTGTATAGAATACTACCTTACCTTTCAGTGCTACAACATGTAGCTGCAGGCCGTCTGAGCCCCTTTGGGACCCTTATACAATGGGTACCCCCATTTAAGAGCACGCCGTGACCCTTATAGTATCCTTATACAATGGGTCCTCCGGTTTAAGAGCACCCCGTGACAAGCCAAAACAGGTGCTCTTAACGACGCATTGCTCTTATCTGTAGTGGGAAATGTTTGGCATTTAGTATGGCGAGGCACGCCGGTTTGACCGCTCTTAAGTCCCAAATGCTCTTATCTCACTATGCTCTTAAAGCGGGGTACCCACTGCAGAGCGACCAAAAACACGACTTGAGTGCAACAATTTCACGCGACTCGTATCATAGGTGGAGTCCGCAGCCCGCTGCGAGTGAATGTCGTTATAACCCTGCTGGGGCTGATTCTGTTGCGATCAAAACATTAGATTTTTCAAACTACAGTAGTAGCGGTCCCTCTACCGGCATTGTAGCGGCGATCGGCACTACCCAGCATACTGCCAATGCTGGTTGTTCCCGTCTGTGCCAAGCGAGCTCACAGGCACTATAGCGGGCAACCGGCATTACTCAACCGGCACTATAGAAGGACCTCAGACGCATTTTACGATAGAGGTGCAACATGTTCTATCTGAAGCTCCTCATTCGAGGAGCTCTATACCCCACCCAAAAACTGATTTTAAGCAAACTGAAAGCGCAATCTGATCAGCAAACCCGTGGCCAATCTATGCAAAAAAAGCATATTGCCAAAATAGTATGACATTCCGACGATTTGGGGTTAAGGAGCCCCGTCATCCAGAGAATAAAAACGCCAAAAAGTTCTACCTCTATCGTAGAACGCGTCCTCTACTGTACCTGATTCTGTTGCGATCAAAACATTAGATTTTTCAAACTACAGTAGTAGTGGTCCCTCTACCGGCATTGTAGCGGCGACCGGCACTACCCAGCATACTGCCAATGCTGGTTGTTCCCGTCTATGCCAAGCGATCTCACAGGCACTATAGCGGGCAACCGGCACTACTCAACCGGCACTATCGAAGGACCTCTTTACTGTACTAGGAAAAGCGCTCAGCAGTACAAGCGTCACCACGCTGCGCGCGTGCGGTACAACTCCTTACGTTACAGTTCGGACAACCCCCCTATCCGGGCCGCTCGGGCTGCTTGGTGCCGCCAATGCTGTCACCGTTTCGCATTCATCACCCGGCCCGTGGGTCGGGTCAGGAGGTTTCGAAAAGCTTGCGGGTCGAGTCGGTTCGCGTCTGGAGGAGCTCGAAATCTCACGGGTCGGGTCGGGTCGGGTCGGATCGGGTCGAGTCGGGTCAGGAGGTTTTCATATCTCACGGGCCGGATCACCCTGACCCGATCCAACCTGCGAGAAGGGAGAAGCGATGCGAGCCGTGAGAAACTCTGATTTTTTCGGCATGGTTTCCCTCTAAGCCCCAAAGCGGTTATATACGGGGTTTCCACACAGGATATACCGTATATTTAACGCGCGATCGGAGTTACACACACAGTTTGCAATTACGAGCTTCGACAAAATCCACGATATCTTACAGCTGACGTGTAGTGTTATTTTGTTTGATAAAAACACTTAAGATAGCACACCCACCCCCGTCGAACGAATTTGCCGAATAATTTTCTCGAGAAGCGGGAGAAGTGAAAATGCCGACCGGTCGGTGCGTTTTTTCGGGAAAATCTCGACACGGGATATTTCGAAAGCCGCCGTTTTCGTACACAGCAGTAGCAGTGGTCCCTCTATAACGCCGGTTGAGTAGTGCCAGTTGCCCGCCGTAGCGCTTGTGGTGTCGCTTGGCACAGATGGGAACAACCAGTAGTGGCAGTCTGCGGAGGAATACCGGTCGCCGCTACGTATGGTGCCGGTATTTCCGGCTGACACATATCAGCGTTATGGGGGGACCACTACTTTATACGAGCACTGCCCGCTAGGCCGCGGTAGGGACACCTACTTTATAGGACTATTCGCTAGGCCACGAATAGTCGCGCGACCGAGTGGTCTAGTGGGTAGTGCAATATCAGAGGACCATATAAATCAGGACCCACGGTACACACAAAAGCCCATATATTTCAGTGTTTGTTTCATGATATTCGGTCCTGATTAGTAGTAGACTAATAGGTTGTGTTCCCCCGTAAATATATTAGTGATTGATATATTGCCCCCCTGGTTTTGGAGAAAATGACCTCGAAAATTCTTCGTAAGGGGGGTGTCATTTTGCGTGCTAACTGGTATATGGTTGGCCTGCGCACCCGTCAACGATGCACGCCGCGGTAACGGAAAGCGGGTGTGCCTACATTTTCTGCGGCACCTCACTGGAGAGGCTCGATGTACCCCACCCAACCACTTGACTTTGATAAAAAAAAAATGAAAGGGCAACCTGCCGACTAACTCCACGGCCTGTTTTCTGGGACTCCTGGCTTGAGGAGCTCTGTACCCCACCCAACTACCGGCTGCGAGCGAGGGGAACTGAAAGCACGATCCGATGGGCAGTCCCATGGCCCACAGCAGGCATGAACCGACTGCTGTGGAAAATACAATGGTGTGGTAGTCCAACCATGTTGGCAACCATATTGAGTTCGGTTGAGGAACTCCATCAGTCAGAAATGTGTTGACCGAAAAATGCCAGCCGTGTCAGATGAGGAGCCCTGTCAGCCGGAAATAACGATGCCAGAACGTGCCACCCCTATCCCAGCATGCGTCTGGCCACAAATCCTACGGTGGGTATATTTTAACCTCCCCCATGAGGCAGGCAAGCAGGCCGAGTTTGGCCTACCGCCAAGATGCAGCGGGTTGGATATACCAAGTATACAGTAATGCCACGGACGGCGTATACTATTTGCACCGAACAAAAAGGTCCCACACCATTTCCAAGTCGTTTCCCTGCCAAAAATAAACGTTGGTGCAGTTTTTAAGGGGTTGTCATCCCTCGGGGACCCATTTATAAACAGATCAAAATTACGATAATTCCAGCATTCAGTATACCTATAGTGTTCGTAGCGTTAGCGTAAGGTAGTGCATTCTACGCTCGTGCCGTGGCGTCCAGCTTCCTTGTGGTTGAAGTCCGACATGAAAAGTACCACCCCCCTGCTCAATGGTCAAATCACTAAAAGGAACCGACAGATGAACTACACCGCAAGACGTGCCCATTAATCAGAACATCAAAGCACTGCAAACGAATACCCACCCAATGAGTACACCCCCCCCCCTCCCCTAACCTAGATGGCCCTTGTTGCTCGTGGTGGTCGGTACTGTAAATAGTCAATGGTATTCGTCATTTTTTCTCTCTGAAGCACCAAAAAGGTTGACAAACTACAATCGTTGGGGACAAACAAAGCGGTGGTCGTAGAAATTTCGCTATTGAGAAATAGCTAAAAAACAACCAATTAGTTCGTGTTTACCTTCTTCCCACCCCCTGCTGAACCTTAGTGCGCAGAGTCGTATAGCGTGCTTCACCCTAAGCCACCGTGTTGTCCACTTGCCGATAGAATGGTCCGACTGCTCCTGGTGCTCCTGCTGCCGCTGCTGCTTCTGCTGCTGCTGCTGCTGCTGCTGCTGCTGGTGTTGCTAGGGCTGCTGCTGCTGCTCTTGCTGCTGCTGCTCCTGCTGCTGCTGCTCCTGCTGCTGCTGCTGCTGCTGCTGCTGCTGCTGCTGCGACTGCTGCTCTTGCTGCTGCCGCTGCTACTGCTACTCCTGCTGCTGCCGCTGTTACTGTTGTTGGTGTTGCTTTTGCAGCTGCCGATGCTGCTGCTGAACAATGGCATGCGTGCCATGGTACGGTAACATTAATCGGTGCCGGGAAGTCAAAGTAAAGTATATATATAGTCGTGGTCTGGTACCCTTTACTGCGGGGGGCCTGTATAATGCGGTCATAATCGCTTGTCACAACCTCGTCCTACAGAGGTACCGCCTAGTCTGGGATAGTTTGGGCCCCCACAGAGTGCCGCACTAGTCCGAGATAGTGCGGGGGCCCACTACAGTGCGGGAGTTGTCATCTGGCATGGCACCGCACTATCGAGGTCCCACAACCAGGCGGGAAAATACTTGTCCTAACGCTTCCTCCCTACGAACTTTTCGTTGAACCAGCAGCCGGCGATTGAAGTGTTCTCCCGTTGGTGGGTTTCTCCGCCGCATACTATTGGTCTGGCTAGTAGTACGTACACACCGCTGTACCGGTAAATACCCTAGCAGCAGAGCATTCTGTCCTAGGGTGCGTATGTACACATCATATGTATGTACTATACAGAGGCGCCGAACAAAAAAGTGTGTGTGATGTCTTGATAGTAAACTGTCATTCCTACCCAACGGCATCGTCAGCACATACTGTTATTAAACAATGTATACCTGGTATACAATGTTGTGCCTGGTAAGGGGTAATACTTAGTTGATTATTTTTACTCGGGGTTGTTCGATAACATATTTTTTTGGTTCGGGAAGTCGCTCATATTCAATACCCGCATGCCGAATGGTTTCCCATAATGCTCGCTCACCTCCCGGATTATTCGATGGTGCGGTGCTCTTTCTCGGCTACAGCTACTAGTAACTGTGGTGAAGTGGTGAAGTGGTACCCCAACGGCCCTTTTTGTTGTCTTGTCGTCAGGAATTCGCGTTTCGGAGGAATCGACTATACCCATGGCATCTACGCTGGCTTCGGGAAATCTTGCCGCTGATGATGAGAGAGGGAGACGCGCATAATAAATACCTGATACCCGGTACAGCTATTCCAGAAACGTTATCCGATAGATGTATGTGTACAGCAGGGGTCCCCGAGTAAGGCGGTGGTGTGCCAGAGCAATATGACCGCCTTATTGGGGGAAGCCGCCTTATTCATTCCGGGTTTTGAGTGCAATTCCCCAGTCGTGCCAGGCGATTTTGACCTACTTATATCGGGATACCGCCTTACTATGACCGACCGCCTTATTGGAGGACCCCTACTGTATATCAAAAACATCTCGGGAGATCCCACGGCATCTGCGTCGGCGTTGAAAAATCTTGCCTCTGAAGGAAAAGGAGGAGGACAAGCATGCAAGTATCACCTACTACGGTAGTAGTGGTCCTTCCATAGTGCCGGTTGGGTAGTTCGGGTGCCCGCTATAGGGCCCGTGAAAAACCAGAAGTGGCCGTATGCGGAGTAGTAGTGCCGGTTGCCGCTGCAGTGCTGGTATTTCCGGCTGGCACACACCGGCGCTATAGAGGGGCCGCTACATGCTCTGTTCCGGGGATATCAAGACGTCACCCGTAGGCGCATGTGCATATCAGATACGAATGTCTAATGACGGACATTTAGGGGTGTAACGGACGGAGAAAAAAATGCTGTGGCGGACGCTTGCTCTAAACCTTGTCGGCCATAAGCTCGGTCGATTTTTGGTGGCTGAATTGTTTTTTGAAAGAATGCGGTGCGGTGCCAACCGATTGCTTGCTACTACCGTAACTGTCAGCTTTTAGTGCAGGCGGCGTCAGTCGTACGCCCCTGCCCCACGCTCGTTTTTCGGCAAACCACCATCATTAGACGCATTTCGTGTAGATGTAAATCATACAAAACAAGTACGAAGACGTTTTAGGAAAAGTAGTGCCAGTTCGCTTGGCGGGAACGACGGGGTATTGCGGTAGACATTTACGTACTTTTTTTTTAATATTTTTACAATTACGGTCCACACTTCGGCCCATTTTATCATATCATACATACACATATATATAATACGTGGTTACGACTAAGTGAGTGCCATCATTTTTACGTTATGTCGACTAAGTGTGTACTATCATTCAACTAATTGTCGTGGGCGGTTTCGCCGCCGAAAGGTCGCGAAAAGTTGTCCATAACGCATATGCATGACAGGTATTATATTATGTATCCGCGAACCCGCAGATTGGTGACATACGTACCTCTCTGTGGACGTAAATGTAGGGACCGTTTTTGTCTAATTTTAGTAACGAAACTGTCCTTATATTTTCGTCCAGAGGGGTGGCACATAGCCAACGAATGTTCGTCGTGGCATAAAGCCAACGAACGTTCGTAGTGGCGGGACTGGGAACGGTCGCGGGCGGAGGGGATGGGAAAGGTTGCGGGTGGGGGTGGGTCAATTGATAAACCATGTTTTTCCCGAGACTGCGATGATGGATGATGCTGATGATGTGATTCTATGGTTTCAGTGAATTTGATACAAATGTTTCGAATACGTCAGCTATCACCCCTATAGGCTTGTACCCACCCGCTTTTTGGGGGGAAAACTACTTGAAATTAGTGTGGGATCATTGTGGCAGTGGTAAAATGGTTTTAAGAGTTGGAGCGGTTGAATGGTTGATGTGGTCAGTAATTTCCGGACGAAAGCAGAAACGTGCACGCCCTAGCGACGTTAGGCTTCTTCTTCTTGCGGTTGAAGCGTCGCTTTTTTTGCTGGGGAAACGGGAAAAAACTTGTGGTATTTGCTGGAAACGGTCGAAAGATTATGATAACTACTATGCGAAACTGCAGGCAGTAGGGAATGTTGCAGTTTATCTGACGGCAAAATTGAGGTGTTGTTGTTCTCACCTATGTGCTGGGACGGTAAAAAAAAGAGTTGTCACATTATTAGCGCATTGCCATAATCTAGATGATGTGATTGCGTGATTGACTAAATAATGGGCGTGTCTGGCACGGTTCGGTTGCACTACGACGTACGTACTTGAACCAGCGGGAGCTCCGCACATACTAATGTACCGGAACCAGCTACAGGTACCATTGAGATCTCTGATCCATGAATCAGTCTCTTTTGCTTGTTATCAGTAGTTTGTTGGGGCTAATAATAAACCTTCATTTTCTTTTTGGTGGCTGCGCGCGGACGGCTATTATTTACAGGGTATTTTGCCGGTATTTCTTGAAGTACACCATCATCGTTATTTATCTCTGCACTCTGGAGCTACCACTACGCTTCTGCTCCACAAGAAAAACTTTTTGGTGTCAATAAAAGTAACTCCAAACAAAGTATTTATATTTTTTCCGGGTTCCAGTATTTGTTAGTACATGAGTAGTAACGTACGTCTACTCTAACGGGGGACCATAGTAAATAGGACCAAGTATTGTTAGTAAAAATAGATAAATATATAGGTTTTTGTGTGTACCGTAGGTCCTCTTTACTATGGTCCCCCGTAATAGCAATATTGCTTAGGTGTTAACATGGAGTCTCTTTTCGTTACTACATACACTGACCGTACTATTAGTATCCAGATGATTAGTATATTAGTACAAGAGTCGTTTAACGCTGCATATGTCGTTTTTCTAACGTCGTGTGTTGCCATTTTGCACACAATAGGGTTTCCTACCAATCAGAAGACGCTAATAAAAAGATCGACCAACCAGAAGATGCCATTAAAATATCGACCAATCAGAAGACGCCATCAATGCAATCGACCCATTAGAACATGCTACTGAAAATATAGACCAATCAGAAAACGCCGTTAAAAATATGTCGACCGATCAGAACACGCCATTAAAAATACCGACCGATCAGAACACGCCATTAAAAATATCAACCCGTCAGAAGACGCCAAAAAAACTTCGACCAGTCAAACGCGCCACTATAAAAAAAGGCCAATCAGAAGACGCCAATACAAATATCGATCAGTCAAAACACGTCGATTAAACTATCGACCAATCGGAAGACGCCATTGAAAATATCGACCGATCAGAAGACGCCGTTAAAACTGTCAACCGATCAGAAGACGCCATAAAAAATATCGGCCAGTCTGAACGCGCATTAATAATGTCGGCCAATCAGAACGCGCCATCAAGCATATCGGCCAATCAGAAAACGACACAAAAAGCATCGACCAATCAGAAGACGCCGTTAAAAATATCAACCAATCAAAACGTCCGGTTCAAAAGTATGGACCAATCCTAAGACGCCGTTAAAGACATCAACCGATCAAAACGTCCCGTTCAAACATATGGACCAATCATAAGACGCCGTTAAAAACACCGACCCGTCAGGAGATGCCGTTAAATACATCGACCAATCAGAAGGCGCCATTAACAATATCGACCAATCATAACGCGTCATTAAATACATTGACAAATCAGAACACTGCGGGCCAAGACATACAAAAGCCATTACCTGGTGGTATTGATATCATGATATAATAGTCACGCAGCTTGCAAAGATGAGCACCGACTATTAATTAAATCGAACTCACAGCTGACGTATTTGAAATAATGTTTATAAAATAGTATTCACAGTTGGATACGCACGACGAACGCCTCCGTACCCTCCTCTGTACTGTAGGAGGGTAGCATTGCAGTAGTAGTGCTGCGCACCCATCTCGGCATGCTAGTAATAGTATGGTAGCGGTGTGCACCCATCATATTATGAGGATGGTCGTTACTTGAGGAGCTTTATACCTCACCCACAAAGTGATTTTGACTAAACTGGACATGCAACCCGATGAACAAACCCATGGTCTCGGTATAAAAGAACTTTCATACCTGGTAGTAAGTATTGCAAAATAAGAACGACATGACGATTTTGGGTTAAGAAGCCCCCCATCATCCACTCACAAAACAGTTTAGCCGAAAATTGCTATTATGCTAGTAATAGTATTAATACTATCCTAACCCTGATAGTATTAATAATACCTGGTATTAGTTAATAGTATTAATACTATTATTTAATAGTATCGTAGCGCGCGTACCTCCTTGCACAATACAAGTAAGCGTGTTTGTCGATAGACTAACCCCTTTCGAGTCCACGTATACTTCGCGATCCGGCATAATAGCGACCAAAAACACGTTGCTCAAGAGTGCAATATATTAAAGCGACTATTAATAGGAAAAGCGCGCCAAAGAGTACAAGTAAGCATGTGGGGTATAACCCCCTACGAGGCACATTGATTGGTTGTTGCCGGTCGGACACTCCCCAATCCCGGCGGCTCGGGATAATTTTTGTCTTAAGACTTGCTGGTGCTTGTATCCTTTCATCCTTTGTTTTCGACAGTTTTTTTATCTCTGAAGAATAATCAAAGAAAGACTCGCGTGGTTTTTGGGCATCTCGAGGTTATTGTGTTTTGAAGCTTAAGGCGGGTGGATATTCGTGAACCTTTTTCCAGGGAGAGCGCTATAAAGCTTAGTTCGGGTGGGCAGTCGGTTAGCCCTTTCCCAGCGGCCTGTTAGTAGTCGACTACTACTACCGCCTATTACCTTACGTAGTTGACGCGTTCTACGAAAGAGGCAGCACTTTTTGGCGTTTTTACTTTCTGGATGACCGGGCTTCTTAACCCAAAATCGTCGGAATGTCATTCTATTTTTGCGATATTCCATTTTTTTATTGACGGGCCACGGGTTGATTCATCGGATTGCACTTAACTTTCAGTTAGCTCAAAATCAGTTTTTCGGTGAGATAGAGCTCCTCAAGTGAGGAGCTTCAGAAAAAACATGCTGCACCTCTATCGTAGAATGCGTCAGTTAACGGTTGGTCGTGGGCCGGTGCCCCGACACCGTGGTGCTGTCACCACACCATAACATCACCATCGATTGACCCTATATCGAAGTATATATCACCATCGATTGACCCTATCATCACATCATCATCGATTGACCCTACCATCACATCATCATCGATTGACCCTATACCATCATATCAACCATCAATTGACCTTATCATCATATATACCAACATCGATTGACCCTATATCATCATATATATCAACATCGATTGACCCTATCATCATATATATGAACGTCGATTGACCCTATCATCATATCAGCATCGATTGACCCTATCATCATATATATGAACGTCAATTGACCCTATCATCATATCATTATCGATTGACCCTTCATCTATATCACCATCGATATATCCTAGATCATAATATATATCACCATCGATTGACCCTATCATCGCATATTATGTCACCATCGA
>JBBMKB010080110.1:0-12600 GCA_037833945.1 Alaria marginata
TTCTTTCGGGAATGATTTGAGTGATCAGCGTTGAAGATCATGCTGCACATTGTCGGAGGGCAAGCATCATAATAATAGAGAGAGGTGAACCGTTGTATTTTTTAGGCTCCCCTCATATGATTAGGAGCCGGCCATACTCCACCCTAAAAGCGTCTGTAGAGTAAAACTTGAACGTATAGTCTACAACCCGACCAGCAAGTCTGCGAGGGTGGGCCATGGGTTATCCACAGATCTCCTATAGGTTACCGATGGGTTTGTACTGGTCGTACATTTATTTGAGAAGTCTATGGGTCTGCCATGAGTGACCCACGACATCCTACTGCCCGTGTACATGGAGCACCCATGCATCTGTCTGTCATGGGTCACGCAAGCGCTTATGGGTTTGGCTGCTATCCCATGAGTTGCGCATGGATTTCCCATGCCATTAGAGTGCTGGCCGAGGAGTTGCCTCTAGCCATATAACACTTCATCGCTCATCATGCCCCCCCATGGTTAACAAGCGTGCCATCCACGGATACCGGCCATAGAACGTCCTATAGCACCATCCATAGCGTACCATGGTGCAACCCACGACTACCAACCATGAATCGTGCCATGGGGTAGTCCATGGACAAATGTATGATCTCTTCCGCGGTTGCAATACGCATCACCCTACGGGGCGAGTTACGAAAAGACCCGCGGCCCAGCTCATAGTTAGGTGGCACGTGCCATTGCTGCTGTGGTGTACGTTGGTTACACCGTGGTCATTCAGCTACAGTATAAGGGGTGCCGTGGTTGACCGTGGCATGGTGTCATAGGGTATAACATACACAGTCTACCCCGTAATATTATTTTATAGGTCATTTTCTCAGCGGGTAAAAACGAGTATTTTTCGTTTTTCCATCTGGTATTGTAAACGGTGGGTAACATTTCGGTGCAATACAACCGATCATCTACCATATGCGGAGAAACTACAGCCTATCGTCGTATTGCCAGCAGCAGCAGCAGTTGCGTTCCTTTTGCCTCGAGCGCACGCACCACGCACGTAGTAGAGCTTCTCCGCCCACACCAGCACGAGCTTCAGCACCAGCACCAGCACCAGCACCAGCACCAGCACCAGCACCAGCACCAGCACCGGCAGCGGCAGCAGCAGCAGCGGCAGCAGCCGCCTATCGCATCCTCCCCACCCCGCAAACCGACCACCTCGTCCAAATCCACCGCCACGCCGCTCCCCCTCTGTACTCCGCACCCACAGACAGCACACCAGCCCCGTATACCTGGTGCATCAGCCTCGACTTGCCCAAACTCTGCAAAGAACATCACCGAGCTCCACCAAGCGGAGACTGCCTGCGGCTGTCCACTGCTACTCCCCGAGCGAACCCCATCGGAGAGAGCCAGTACAGTCGTACGGCGGGGTACATTGCAGGTATGCTGTCTCTCGTGGGGACTGCCACGTTCGTGCATGCACTCAGATTACACCACCGCCAGATAGAGCTTTTTTCCCAGATCTGCTCTTTTCCGGGTTGTGCCAGGTTGTATTATATAAATGCAAGCAGTACATCAACTTGTTTTTTGGGGTTGCTTTGGTTGTTGGTTGCTTCGTCAAATCGAGTATACTGAAGCAATTGTTCAATTGTTCGTTTGTTGATTAACATTAACGCTTTCAACTCTCAGGTGCTGCACCTGGTAGGGGATGGTGTGATTATAATCATGATCGATCATAGTGGTTCCTGCACACTAGCAGCCGAATGGGACTACTTTTAAAACAGCCCATGAAATGGGCCATGGCATCTTCCATGGTTAACTATTGTGCAACGCACGACTCCGAGCCATTGAACGTGCCATGGCACCATCCATGTTATGATGGTGCAACTCACGGATACCACTCATGGAACGTGTCATGACACGGGGCACAGCACGACCTATGGTTAACCATGGTGGGTTCCACGAATATCAGCGATGGAATTCACGATATGCCGTACATAGCATACCCGCATACCCCATGGTATGTGCAAATTACATACCAGTTCGAAATTTGGATGTACAGATTCACCATCCGGTATGTCATAGTGATTAACCACGGAGGTCCATGGTACGTTCGATGGGGATAATTTCATCGTGGCATATCCTGTGGCATACACCATGACATACACCACGGCATACCCCAGAAAACGACATACAGATGGAATTAATTCTTCATGGTTGCCATAGCACGTTCTAATACTGGAGTACGTGGGTTACACCATGGTCAGCCATCTGGCCCCATGGTTGGCCATGGTATGGTTGTATATCATGGCAGATGCTAACTTCCACGGAACTCGTGTGTGCTACGAGTATGGCACCAAGGCGCACATTTTCGATATTTTGCAAATAATTCACCATCCCACCACCACCCTTTCACCCCACGGCATCCAATGGCCTACACCATGGCAAACATCATGCCATGGTGCCATGCAGAATCACGGTTAACCGCGGGAAAGTCCATGGAATGCCACACATGGTGCCATGTCACATGCCATGGATTGTCCAACTATTGAATTAAGGGCACCCCATAGGGCTGGATGCCAAAACAACACTATTCGTGTTGTTTGTTAGTTGTTACCGGGTGGTTTATTTTATTTTAACTGTGATTTGGCGTTATGTCACTTTCCAAAATCATTTAAAGGGTTTTGGTTTTGTTTTTTTGCTGTGGAGGCGAGGGAGGGTGACAATTTGTATGGATTGATTTTCTTCAACCCTTTTCGTTGCCGTCCTTTTCGGTTTTTGGATCCAAAACCTACTCGTACTGCGCTCTCGCGTATATATATGTGGTTACATCCTTCAGATAAGACCAACCTCCATCCTGTTACAGAAGAGGCATCGCCCGAGTGTCGTCAACCTGACCGATCGCCCCCGCAACCGACGTGTTCGCAGGAATACTCTTGATACCTGGCTCGAACAAGGGCACCAACACCGGCTGCAAGGCGCTCCTTAGCTCTGTTCACAAAAGCGACATTCTGTTCTTCCCGAGCAGGAGTCTTCCCACAGCGGTTAAAGCATCGATCGTTCTCGTTCTGTAAAGATAGGCACTCACTCTTCATCTTACTTAGCAGCGTCATATTTTGCAACGACAGCAGCAGCAGCAGCGGTATCTTCACAGCTGTCCCGGTCTCCCACAGCAGCACCGATCTTCTTCCGCAGCACCAAGTGCAGGCCAAGTATTCTTCTCTACAGCAGCAGGAGCTGCTCCCACAAAAACGTGCCCGTCATAAAGCAGCCGCATAACCTACAACAACAGCAGCAAGCATAATCTGAATATTGACAGCAAACATCCGTAGTTTCTTCTGGAAAAAAAGGTGTTCTTCATCACAGCAGCAACCGCCGCATCACCATCTACAACAACGGCAGCAGCAGCTTCATCACTTTCACAGCGCGCTTCACGGCGGCCTCCGTCTTCTACAGCGATACCGGTGGTGCACAGCGCCAAATACTCGTCGCAGCTACCGTCTGCTACTATTACGGGGGAACGTAGTTAATAGGACCTACGGTAGACACTAAAACCTATATATTCCTCTGTTTTTACTACCAATATTTGGTCCTATTAACTACGTTCCCCCGAAATAGTGCAGGGCGCTCGTGGCCGCTAGAGCCTTCTAGAGCGACCCTGGCGGCAACCGCCGTCTTCTAAATCGCGCTTGGCAGTACCAGCCTAGAAAAGACAGAAGAGTGCGGCCGGTACCACCATGGACTACATAATGAGAGAAGTACGGAGAACAGACGGTTACAACTTGGCGCTTGATGCCTACTACTTCTCCAAGGGCTTAGCGGTGAGCGCAGAGCAAGCGGGCCTTAAGTACATCGATATAATGCGCGCCATATAGCTACTACTATATTGTTTGTTTAGGCCAGACTCTAAGGCAGCTTACTTGATATCATAATATCGATACCAGGTACGTCATTGTGGTTGTCGGTGGGGTGCCGTGGGAGCTCCCATGGGATCCCGCGCGCTCCCATGTGGGTGTATCATGGGGTGCCATGGGAACCCACCGAGACACTTCCTGGCACCCTGCGGGACTTCCCATGGGACCCCATGGGACCCCGTGGGATCTCGCGGGACCCCGCTGGATGCCAGGCGAGATCTCACGCATTTGCTCGGCATCTCATGGCTTCCCTTGTGTTCCCACCTGGAATCCCACGGGATCCCGCGGGATTATGCGGAATTTTCTTCATGGGACTTCCCACAGGACGTCCCCGTGGGACTTGCCACGATAAATCCCACTGGCTCCATGGTAACTCCCATCGGACTTCCCCGACATCCATTGTTATCCATCGGGACCCCTTGATAATCTACGGTGTGCACTCAAGTTCGTGTACCTTACCTTAAACACACGTACATTATTCCTTTGAACCCGTCAAGACGGTGCCTTCTTTAAAGCACCGGGAATACCATGCCACGCAATATCCCACGTGTTACCATGAGTTTCAAACAGACCCGAATATGCCTCGCGTTGCTGTTCACACGATTTCCCGCGAGTTCCCAAGAGTTCCCACGGGATCCCACGAGCTGGTTGTGCTCCCAAGACTAACCCCAATCGTGATATGAACCCCACCTCATCCCGTGAGGATATCATATGGTATCCCACGGGATCTCATGGGTTCCCGCGGGGGGCTCCTCCGGTAATTTGAACGTGAATTTCCACTGGTTGCGTGGCATCCCACGAGATCCCAAGACCTCACGACATCCCAAGGCGGCGTCCCGAAAGATTCCACCTGGGATGTCGTCGGGAGCCCACGGGACTCTTGACGGGTACCTACTGTACCTAAAAGCCAAACAATGTAAATCGTTGCCATTCAATTTCATCCCCGTATGTTATTAAGCCGAAATGAACGAAACGTGTCGACGTAAGGTTATAGGGTCAGGGTTAGGGATAGGGTGAGACGATGGTAAGCGTGATAGCAAGTCATATTTTGGCAGACCATTGCTTGCTCTCCACTACTCGCTCATTTCGGCACGTTCATGGCCCGGCCTTCTCTCGCGATGGACAAGCAGGGTGATGCCATGGATGGATTCGAGGAGGGTGCACCGGGTGTCCTCGAAACGTTGGAGCGCGCAGGAAAGAGGGGGCTGGAATGAATGGTGAGACTGGCGGGTTATTTTTCCTGCACCGTGCTCCCTTCCGTTTCCGCACAACAACCACCGATGTTTAAAGTACGAAAACATGACATACCTTGGACACGTTCTATGACAGAGGTGCAGCATTTGTTTTCTGAAGTTTCTCACTTACCTGAGGAGCTCTATACCTCACCGAAAAACTGATTTTGGGCAAGATAAAAGTGCAATCCGATCAACAACCCCGTGGCCCATCTATACAAAAAAAGCAAATTGCAAAAATAGAAATGACATTCCGACGATTATGTGTTAAGGAGCTCCGTCATCCAGAAAAAAACAAACGCCAAAACGTGCTACTACGGGGGACCATAGTAAATAGGACCAAATATTGGTAGTAAAAATAGAGAAATGTATAGGTTTTTGTCTTCACCGTAGGTCCTATTAACTACGTTCCTCCGTAATACCTCTATCGTAGAACGCGTCCTTGTATACATGATACACTGGTATACCCCTATGTTGGTTATGCCGCGGTATCCCATGGAACTCCCGACGGGAACCCACCCACAAACAGACACATTCTACAATACTGGTATTAACACCATTTATTTATTTTGTTTCTGAAGCTCCTCAGTTGAGTAATACTAGATTACTCTATACTCTCACCGAAAAAATAGTTTTGAGCAAACTGAAAGTTGCAACCCAATAAACGAACCCGTGGCCCATCTGTATACAAAAAAGAATATTGCAAAAATAGAATGACATCCCGACGATTTTGGGTTAATAAGGAGCCCCGTCATTCAAAAAATAAAAACGCCAAAAAGTGCTATACTAACAGTAAGTAATACCTCTATCGTAGAACGCGTCAACCCAGCAACGTAAATAATAGTTGCTATCGCATTGTATTCCCGTATTATGTACGCTGATATTGAACGAAGGTTCACTGGAGGGTTAGGTCCGGCGCTAGATTCGGCAATGACAAGCTTGATAGCAAACAAACCGTGTTCGACAACCCGCTGGAGTCATCCCACGGTAGGGTTTGCACTTTTTTTGGGGGTCAAGCGTTCCTTACCGGGTGGGCTCCTGAAGCGAGGAACTACCGGTTGGTATGATTACTTTACGATTGCATTTGTTTTCAGGTAGGTCTAGCGGATAGAAATGTTGATCGGGTTGCGCCAACGAAAACCTTGGAAGTCATGTTTCTGGTGAGATATTGCGCTTTTCATGTCAAGAGCTCAGAACCTTTTGCTGCACCCCTACCGTGAGACGACTCGCTGCTTGTTCTCCATCAATCGCTCATGCCGTCACGCTAATCGCCCAACTGCTGCTCGCGATGGGCAAGCAGGCGAACGCCCTGGAGGGTGCCCAAGATGGTGTAGAGATTATGCTGGACATGTTGCAGCATGCAGCGGAGGTGGGCGAAGAGTTCGCGGTGAGGCTGGCAGCTCGTTTTTCCAACAAAATGCTCCATTCCGTTTCCGCACAACAACACAGCCACCTGTGTGTCAAACGTGTGATAAACATACTGGTAAACACCTGGTATATATAGCTAGGTATTATAGTTATTAGTAGCTGTGTGAGGGTCGTTTTGCGATTTTGTATCGGACCAATGCGCTGCTTGTGGCTTCCAATGTGTTGGGCAATCGAGGGGGAAAAAACAGTCGATTGTCAGAGAGAGGTGCCTTTACCGGTATTTGACCCACAAATCATACCAGATAAAGTACCAAATATGTTTCACTTTATAGAGGTTTTTAGGCTGTTTTTTTAGTTTTGGGTTTTGTTTTTACAAATCGCGGGAGGGCGTCGACCCTACCTAACCCTAACCCTAACCCTAACCCTAACACTAACCCCAACCCTAACCCAGGCTAAGACCCCGACCTGAGCGCGGCTTCGCCGCGCGTTATGGAAAAAATAACAAGTAAAATGCGGACCATGACAAAAACCTAAATATATTTGTTACTTTATCTGGTATGATTTGTGGGTTGAAAACATCGTAAAAGGCTACTACTGGGGCTGTGGGCTGTAAGTTTGCTGAACTTAACTGCTGCTATTATTATTGTTGTGCTTACCTTCCGACAATGTGCAGCATGATCTTCAACGTTGATCACTCAATTTATTCCCGAAAGAAGAAAACCACGGATACAAAAGGAAATTGTACTGTTACTACCTGTATTAACAGTTTGGTGGAGAGGTATGACAATCCACAGCCCTACGGTTTGCGTACCCCCCCGAACGAGGGGCGATCACAACATAGACGCGCTGATAGACTAGGCATTAGTATAGCCTTTTGGCCGAAGCGGTTTTTTCTGAACGACGGTGCTCCTTAACCCAAAATCATCTGAATGTCGTTCTTTCTTGGCGACATGTTTCGCTGTATGTATATACGAGTATATATGCCTACATACAGTAGGCCATGGGTTATTCATCGGACGGGACTTTTATTTTTTTCCAAAATCAGTTTGTTTCAGGTGCGGTATATATGCCCCAATAGGTGAGGAGCGACTCGTTCTACGATATTGAGGTAGTACTTTTTGGCGTTTCTATTTTCTGAATGACAGGGCTCGTCAATCCAAAGTCACTTACTAATAGTATAGGAATGTCATTCTATTTTCGCAATATATATATATATAGGCTTTTCTCGTATAGATGGGCCACGGGTTCGTTCATCGGATTGCACTTTCAGTTTGCTCAAAATCGTTTTTTCGGTGAGGTATAGAGCTCCTCTAGAGAGGAGCTTCAGAAAAAAAATGGTATATGACGCGTTCTACGATAGAGGCATTACTTACTAATAGTATAGCACTTTTTGGTTATTTTGTTTCTGAAAAACGGTGCTCCTTAACACAAAGTCGTCGGAATGTCACTTTATTTTTGCAATGCGAACGATTTATACACCCAGGCCATGAGATAGTCCATCGGGTTGCACTTTCAATTTTCTCGAAATCGTTTGTGGGGTGGGGAACAAGACCTCCTCATGTCAGGAGCCTTAGAAAAACAAGGGTGCACCTCTATCGTAGCATGTATGTATCATATCGCAGAATGTATCGAGCCTCAGAAACAAATCGGTGTTATTAAGTTATGAATAGTACCCTGGCATGTGTTCATGAAATATAACCTCAAATCTTCCCCCCGTCGTCTCGTCGTTGATAAAAAAACTAACCAGGAAACCGCTGCGGACATGCTGGCAGCGTACTACTGGGGATATCGTAACGGAAAGGGTCCGCCGTCGGAGTCCGGCGTTTGGGCGACGGAGTTGGTTCAAATGGTGGCCAAGGACAGTCCATGCCCAACAGAGTGAATGAAGCAGCGCGGGTTTCTTTGGGCTCTAGGGGGCCATCGTATAGCAGACCACCGCCCCCCTGCTCTATGGCCGGTTCGATTTTAACTAGGAGGGGGGAGGGGGGAGGGTTTGAAGCTTCTGTTGGCGAATCTCAACAGCTGTGCGCATGCATGCCATCGGCATGGTATATATATATATGTGGCATCGTATGCCGTACAACAAACACGCAAGATAGCACATACATAGCCTCTGACGAATATCCACCTTGGTCTTCTCGGCGACAGGGAGAGAGCACAAAACACCGAGAGATGCATCAATCTGGAAAGATCGACTATTACGGGGGACCATAGTAAATAGGACCAAGTTAGTAAAAATATGCAAATATATAGGTTTTTGTGGGTACCGTAGGTCCTATTTACTATGTTCCCCCGTAATAGTGTATTCCCAATGCTACAATTTTCGGTGTGTTTGCCCCCCCCCTTGATTAGGAAGAGACTAGCTTGAAAAATCATTCCAAGGAGTGTTTGGTTATCCTGTGCGTTACAGTAAGTTTCTCGCACGTTGGGCTTTCCACGGCCGTGAATAGTACCGGTTTTCCTCGAGGGTATAGGCATTTTCGTGGGTATCGTGCGCGTGTGTGGTAGCTCAAAGAATGTCCCCTGTAAAAGTGCCAGCGTGTGCGATTTTGCTGTCCAGAATTAAGTCGCTTTTCTGACGCCGTTACTTCTGCCCTCCGGACATCGACGACCGATCGTGACTAGGAGAGAAGGAGGGTCGGAGCACCGATTGTGACAACGGCGACCGATCGCCGAACGAAGGCGTTTGCCAAACTATATGGAACGGTTTGCTGGTGCCTCTCGCTCCTCAAGAGGGGGTTATATCACGTACGTGCGTGCGTTGAAGACACAGCTCACTCGGCGGCTGCGCATGGTATATACACCGCATGTTTAGTATATTGATTGTTTTTCCTGGTGTGTTACACGTGTGTTAATGGACGGGAAGAGCAGCGAAGGCTATCACTTAAAGCTAGTTTTTCAGTTCTTGGCAGGGTTGTCATCGCCCTTGCTGGCTACGTTTGGTGTGCGCTGTCAAATCCACGTGGTGTTTTTTTGGGCGTGGGCTTTTTTCTCCACAGTTAGCGTTTCGTGTCTTCTTGTAGTGGTAGAACGGGGTGCATGACGCTAAAAGAAATGACTATTTTGTTTTGGTATACGCCCGGTGGGTGCGCGTGATTGTTGGCCTTTAGTAGAGACGTGTATCAATGCGGTGCTCTTCATTCAAGCCCCCTTGTAAAAATTATTGTACGGCAGGTCGATGTCGGTGTGGTGTTAGTGCTCGCAGTAGGTCGAAGCGGCGGTGTGCGTTTTGACTGCGTCATCAGGACACGGAGGTCCCACGTGTATCGATAAGTTTATTATACGTATGTATTCTGCGGGATAAGTAAAAATAAGAAAAAGAACACATCCAATTTTCTTCTCCGGGATCGCAGGCTGGGTTCCGTACAACAGATCGTGGCACAAACACCAGGGGTGCGCATACGGCGCATACAAACGGACGGTACGCATGCAGCGCATACAAACAGTATGTACTGTATAAGTATACGGCACAACCAGAAATGTCTAGAGCTGTGAGTCGGTACGACTTAAGTCATCAACTAGGTATTAGTCGTACTAATAGTTAGTCGTTTCCCGGAGGTGCCGACTATCCGACTTACTGGGTTTCCATACTTGTAAGAAGGCTGTTTAACGCGGGATGCATTTTTTTCTTTTTTGGGGCCGGGACACCTCGCCTGGGGGGAGCTAATTTGGCTCGCTCCGCTCGCCCGACTTAAGTCGGGAAGTCTGTTGGCCATCAGCTGGTTTCGCCAGCCGACTTGCCGACTAAAGTCAATTAGTTGGCTAACGGCACCTACCGACTAGTTATTAGTCGTGAAATCCTGCCCACTCACAGCCCTAAAAGATGAGCTCTTCCCTGTTCTTATCGGTTGTAGACGCTTATAATATTAGGCCAAACGTATTACGCTGCTACTCTGCTGCTGGAAAAAGTTTAGGGGTTCCATTGAATATGGAGGCGTTAGTATGTTCGCAATAACAGGAGAGACCAAAAAGTTACCGCCGTTTTCCGATTAGTCTACCTGCGAGTGCGGTGCCGGCTTATACCGGTACCGGATGATAGACGCCCCTGATACAAATGGACGCGTTCTACGATAGAGGTAGCACTTTTTGGCTTTTTGTTTTCTGGATGATGGGGCTCGTCAGCCCGAAATGACTTACTAATAGTATAGGAATGTCATTCTATCTTTGCGGTATGCTTTTTTTGTATAGATGGGCCACGGGTTTGTTCATCGGGTTGCACGTTCAGTTTGCTCAAAATCACTTACTATTAGTATAGAGCTCAAAAGTGAGGAGATTCAGAACAAAAATGGTGAACCTCTATCGTATCGTAGAATGCGTCCTCTGCCGCTGGAAAAGGCTTAGGGTTTACATTGAATATGGAGGCGTTAGTATGTTCGCAATAATAGGAGAGACCAAAAAGTTACCGCCGTTTTCCGATTATTCTACCTGGCGAGTGCGGTACCGGCTTATACCGGTACCGGAGGATGGACGCCCCTGATACAAATAGACGACGCATTCTACTATAATAGAGGTGTTAATAGCAGCATGTTTTTTTCTGAAGCTCCTCACTTGAGGAGTGTTACTCTATACCTCACCGAAAAAAAAGTGATTTTGAGCAAACTGAAAGGCAATCCGATATAACAAACCCGTGGCCCATCTATACAAAAAAAATCATACTTCAAAAATAGAATGACATTCCTATACTATTAGTAAATGATTTGGGGTTGAGGAGCCCCGTCATCCAGAAAACAAAAACGCCAAAAAACGGTATACCTCTATCGTGGAACGCGTCAGACGCGTTCTACGATATTACTAGGTATTAGTATAGCACTTTTTGGCTTTTTTGTTTTCTGGATGACGAGCAGACGCGTTCTACGATGATAGAGGTAGCACTTTTTGGCTTTTTTGTTTTCTGGATGACGAGGCAGGCTCCTTAACCCGAAATCGTCGGAATGTCTTTCTATTTTTGCAAGATGTTTTTTTTTGTATCGATGGGCCACGGGTTTGTTCATCGGGTTGCACTTTGAGTTTGATCAAAAAAAAACTTTTCGGGGAGGGTATATATAGAGCTTCTCAAATGAGGAGCTTCAGAAAAAAAAGGGTGCACGTCTATCGTAGAATGAGTCAATAGTCCGAACCGTGGCATGTTATGCTGTTTATTGAACTCAAGGTTTTTTTGCATACCCACGCCGTCCGGAAATGCATGCGCCGTTTGGTTACGAACGTTATGGCTCAACAGGTTCTTGCCTTTCCAGAAAGCGGTACTGTATGTCGTTGCGACTAATGTGAATGAAAAAGGGTGATGGGACGCCCGTTTCTTTGAGGTGTCTGATGATCTCCAAACGCGCTGGTTTGTAACTATCGAATTGATAGCATTTGCCTAGGTCTAGACTGCATACTAAATATACTTACCCTGTTAACCCTGGAACTAGCTAGCACAAAAGGGGGTCGCCGACCTATATATTTCATGAGGACATACACACCCTGTAATACGCGCGATCGGCGATCGGAGTATCACACACAGCTTGCAAGTATGAGTTTCGACATAAATTTTCGATCTCACAGCTGCAGTGTATTTTTTTTTTTATTTGTAATAGACTGTACTTCGAAGTACATACGAACCTTTTGCAAAAGAAAATCAGTGCAGCACACAGAAGACAGGAAAAAGGTCGGTGGGCATTATTTTCACGGGATGCTACGGAACGGGTGTGTATCTAACGTTTGGAAGCGTCCTCACTACAAGAACTCTGTACTGTATATATACCCCACCCAAGCACTGGCTTTCGAATAAACAAAAAGGAGGCTTAACGCCATGGCCTAGGTATAGAATGGAGAATACCGTTAAACACACAAACGGCTTAACCCCATGGCCTAGGTATAGAATGGATAATACCGTTAAACACAAACCCGAATTTCAACGAAATTATAGGACACTGCCACGGTAGAGATGTACGATACCCTTTTTTTCCTTCCTAAGGCTCCTCGCGTGAGGAGCTCTAAAAACCCGACGCCCAGAAACCATTTAAGACTAAAAATGAAAGTGCAACCCGGTGAACAATCCCATGTGGAGTCATCCCACGGTAGGGGTGCAGCAATAAGTTTCTGAGCTCCTGACATGAAGAGCTCAATATCTCACCCGAAAC
>JBBMKB010080121.1:0-12599 GCA_037833945.1 Alaria marginata
GGAAAGAAAGGGGGAAACCCCCCCCCCCCCCCCTCGCGCTGCGTTTTCGTGTAGGGGACCTGGACCTGCCAGAAAGAAGAAAGAGGTATACTAGTAGTCGGGTGGAGGAGGAAGAAAGTGTACAGCGCTACCCGTGTGTCAACGCAGACGAAAGTGGAACCCAAACAGTGGCAGGATGCGAACTGTACCAGGAGGAACGCAATGTGTTAGAGGAGGAGATGAGGAAAATTGACGGATATGACATGGAGAAGTTTGGTACATTAGATAGGAGCGAGAAAACGGTCGCTATCTTAGGAAAAAGGTGGTGGCCACAGACGGCCAAACAGGAAGGAGATAAGACGTGCGCTTTGTTTTAAATGTAATATATGGAAGAAACGTACTGAGCGCCCAAATGTTGGAGGTGTCTCCATTAGGAGTAAGAACGGTGCTCCGTCTCGAAAGGGATGCATGGTCCATGGTCAAATAACTAAGGCAAGCAACAAATGAGTACGCCCCTCCCCCCCTCGCGCTGATGCTGTTGCTGCTGCTCTGGGGTTGGCCTTCGTTGGCAACGACAATGTAAAACACGCCTCTCACTACGTGAGCTAGACCACCAGGGCGCCTTCTTAATCTCGTTTTTATGTTTTGGTGGTATAAGAGATGGTGGTCGAGTTAAATCATATTGATCCCAGTGGAGAACCCTAACTCCGCGCAAGGGGGGTGATATCATGTAGTGTGTATACGGTAAGGCACCCACGAGGCAGTTATATAGTATCCCCATTGCTGTCTCTGGAAGTAAGTGGCCATACCAGAACAAAACTAATACACTCGAAGCTGCCATCCATATGCAAGAAAGTACGCACATGGTGCGCAAATCCGCCCGACAAGTGGTTCTTAGCAGGGTGCAACTCACCCTTCATACGACTCGCCGAACACCTCACGGCGCTTCGCGCTTGGTGCGCGCGATGTCTGCCTGGTCTGTCAAAGCCCGACGTGCTCCTTCTCGGCATTGTAGGGATGCGAGGGTCTATGGTCATTTGACTGCGGCTATGCATGAAATGAGTATACCCCCCCCTCCGAAGTTTGAGACAAGTTTGGGGGGTACAAGACAGAAATCGAAGAAAGGATAGAGGTAGGGGAAAGGCTAGCGCTAAGAAAGAAGGTGAATGAGGAAGAACATTTTGAGATATGCGGGAGGGTAAAACAAGAGATAGGAATGAAAACGTATTTGCACGGCCCAATGGACTACGCGAAAACGCTGAGACTGAGATTTGGTGTACGCGTAGGAGACCTGGACCTGCCAGAAAGAAGAAAAAGGTATAGCAGTAGTCGGGTGGAAGAGGAAGAAGGCGCGCAGAGTTGCTCGTGTGGCAATGCAGACGAGAGTGGAATGTGAACTGTGCAATGAAGAACGGAATGTGTTAGGGAGGAGATGAGGAACATAGACGCGTGTGACATGGAGAAGTTTGCTACACTAGGTAGTAGCGAGAAAACGATCGCTATTCATAGGAGATAGATGGTGGCTACAGACGGCCAAACAGGAAGGAGATACGATATGTATTTTTTATTAGTGCAATATATATGGAAGAAACGTACTGAGCGCCCAAAAGTTGGAGGTGCCTTTATTAGGAGTAGGAGCGGTGCTCCGTCTCAAAAGGGATGATGCGTGGTCAATGGTCAGATTACTAAGGCAAGCAACAAATGAGCACGACCCCCCACCCCCCCCTAGTTAGGGGGGCACAAGACAGAAGTAAAATACATGATACCTGGTAGAATTTAGGGAAAGGCTAGCGCTTAGAAAGAAGGTGAACGAGAAAGAACATTTAAAGATATGCGGGGGGTTAAAATAAGAGACTGAAATAAAAACGTATTTGCACGACCCAATGGACTACGCGAAAACGCTGGAACTGCGTTTTCGTGTAGGAGACCTGGACCTGCCAGAAATATAAAATAAGTATACCAGGAGCCGGGTGGAGGAGGAAGAAGGCGGACAGAGCTACTTTTGCGGCAACGTAGACGAGTGTAGAACCCACTTAGTGGGAGAATGTGGACCGTACAAGGAGGAACGGAGTGTGTTAGAGGAGGAGGAGGTGAGGAAAATAGACGAATGCGGATGTGACGTGGAGAAGTTTGGTACCAGGTACATAATATAGTAGTGAGTGAGAAAAATGATCGCTATCCTAGGAGATGGATGACATATATCGTGGCCACAGACGGCCAAACAGGAAGGAGATAAGATATGCATTTTTTAAAAATATAATACTTCGAAGTGTATGGAAGAAATGTATACTGAGCGCCCCAATGTTGGACGTGTCTCCATTTGGAGTGGGAACGGCGGTGCTCCGTCTCGAAAGGGGTGCAGGTGGTCAACGGAGAAAGGAGTAAGGCAAGCAACAAATGATTACCCCCCCCCCCAACTTAAAACTCAATAGATAAATGCGAAAAACAGGCCGGGCGCCGCGGTGGCGTGAAGGTTTTATAAGATCTGGCCCCGTGGTACAGACACGAGTGAGTCCCTGCAGGTTTCTCTACTGCATGGTCCCAAGGTGCCACTCATTTGTGCTCGTTTGTTGTTTGTTATCTTGTTATTAGTCGCGTGTAGAAACGCCGGGAACTCAGACTGGAAAGGATGCAGCGAAAGCATTTCTTGCCAAATCATAAACGCACATGCCCCCAAGGCATGTAGAAACCCTTATAAATCCCTTTTACATCTCGGTGACGGAATATCTTGTATCCTGGAGCCTTTCAAGAGGCTCAGGGAAATACCATAACAACACTAGCCCACCCAGATGAGCCGTATACGCAGAAAATACGGAAGAAAACGGGGAAACATCGATTCCACAATCTAAAACATGACTCGAAGATGCGGCTCTTCAAAACCCACTCTCACACCTCAACCCTGTGAGGCTACGAAGCCTCAGAAAAAGTGCTAAAGCGCAAACCGCAGCCAGGGCAATACCACAACAAATGCTATTAATAGTTAGATTCATATAAGTTTTGCCCTCCGACAATATAACAGATGATGATGCCTTTCCGATATAAATCGAATATCCTCCCGTAAAGCAGTAGCATCTTTCCTATTAATAGTTACATACAGTAGATCCGCACCTCGAAATTCGTTGACATTATTATTAGTTATTTTGAATCCCCCGAACAAACGTGCTGCGAGTACAAACTACCCAGTTAATTAGTCAGCAGGTGGATTTGCAAATGTCAGGAATAATTCCGTATGGCCCCAGTATAGGTCTGTAGTGCGCTGCCCTGAAGATAGACCTGTTTGGACGCGGGGTGCATACAGCACAGTACACTGCTGCTGTGTAGTACTTGTTTTCACTGTTGTTGTACGAGTCACAGTCGCCAGTAAAAAGGGACCGGGTGGTGTTTTTTTTGCGCTTTTTTTGCGCTGCAGGCTCGCACAAGAGGCCTGACACCTGACACATGATGACTGCTGTGTGTGGCGCCCATAACCAGTGCCAAATATCTCGTGAGAAATCGCTTGTTGGTGTGACGCCCCTTGACTGTGGTGCTGCTGTGGCGCTTAATCAGCGCCAAACATTGCTGCTGTGTGTGCCTCGTGAGAAAACGCTGAATGCGACGCCCGTTTCTGTTTACCTTTCCCCTCCCTGGGAGGTGGGCATTACGGCAAGCAGTATATATACGAGGTTTCCATAATAGTAGAGATCTCCAACATTTTCCATAATAATGATATACACTGCTGCTGCTGCTGCTGTTGTGTTGTTGTTGCTGTTGTTGCTGTATGTATGTAGTTGCTGTACTGTACTACTGAACTGTATAGTCTTGAGGTCATCATCATTTTTTAATTATTATTACCATCGAGCCAGTGATGACGTATTTGCCTACTCGTACAGTACAGGACACCTAATAAGAAACATAAATATTGACCCAGGCTGAGTTTCTTATTTAGGACGGGGGGTGTTCTACACTAACTTCAGCATAAAGGCTCCCGAATTTCTTATTTTCGTGTAAACATCAGCCTGCGTTTCTTACTAGCCTGTTTCTTATTAGGTGTCCTGTACTGTATACGAAGAAGGTGGTTGGATTTTTTCTTCGGGGGGCTCCCGAAGTTTTGTGTGTTTGGGTGGGGTGGAGAGTGGAGAGCTCTTCAAAATTTGAGGAGCGGCAGATTGGAGCACATGCACGCGTCCAGTCGGGGGGCTGAAAACAAACTTAATTTTTTTTACTGCTGCTGCTGCTGCTGCTGCTGCTGCTGCTGCTGCTATTTTTATGTGTTGTTATCTATCTGTTTTTTTTTTCCAGCGAATCGCCTGCAGTTTGTTTTCGTCGGACCACGACTGATTGCTGTTGCTCGTGCGCCATCTCGATCTAAACCCGTCCGTGGAGTTTCCCACACAATTAAGAAAAAAGTATAACATCAGCCGTCGACTCTCATACCTTGTCCTGGGACCTATTTTACTACCACGTATCGTCGACAACAAGCATGATGAGTACACCTGAGTCATAACCTGATACTCTGTCTGTACTCGTACTCTGCATCCAACGTAGACGACAACCGAAAACCGACCGTTGATGATCCGGTGATCGTTGGTCATATTGTGAGTACCGGCAGTTTCAGATCCGTGATGTAGATACCTGGTATATCAACGTGGTGCAGGCTGCGATATTACGATCTTGGATCTTTCTGGCATCCCCAGCCCCCTACACAAGTACGCCTCCCACTGTGGTACCAAGTAGCAGAGAGAGTAGACCAAAAACCTGCTACACCCAGTATCAAACACGATGATCGCAGCATCAGGACAGCACGCCAAGAAGATGTCTCGCACGCTGGAGGACGTGCACGCGCCCGACCGGCCGCTCCGGACAACGCACAACCCGCTGTTCAGCTCGAGCGTGTCTGCCCCGAAAGACTCAAGGTACGAAGTGTCCGCAAAATCTCTCATCCTCTATACGTAGCTCGTTTCGTCGATTTTCAACTCTCTCGTACAGATCAAATGAGTTGTCGCAGCCGCAGAGAGAGCATGCTCTCTGTCCTGGCTTGAATATTTCATCACACGAGGAGGGTACACGTCTTCTTTCCATCTCGCCATAGACGTCTTGCCATCCTAAAGCATGGTGCGACGCCTCGCTCCTAACAGAGACAGACCTCGGCCCCGCTCGACACCCAGAGAAAGTCGTGTGGGCTGGCCCAGCGAGAGATAGGATTGAAAGGTACCGAGAATAGTTTTTTTGTTTTTTTGATTGTCTGTGGTATGTTTCTGTGGTTTTTCGGGCAAAACAAATTTAAACACCACAGACCTCCACAGCAAGTCGTCGTCGCACATCGCACCACCACCAATGCACTTGCAGGTAGCACTCACAGTCAACATCATACGCGACTGCAGCAGTTTACAGCGACACGCCACCCGCTCTATACTGCCGGGAGAGCACTCCTTACTTACACCGACCAGCATTGTTTCGTGTATCATACTACTAAAAGACGAGGCATCTGATCTATCAAGGAAATCTTCAATCTTCGCTCAGAGAAAAGGCCGCGTATCATATCAAACGTATTGATCGCAGTATAGTTGATAGTGCCAGGTGATTTTCTTTCGTGGATTATTCGTGATTCGGTCTATTCTCCATGTCTCATGATTCTACAGAGCCAGAGAGCATGAAACAAAAACAAGCAATGATGAGGTGTTTTCATCGATCAACCATCCGCGACAAAATGACAACTACCTCTGAGCTTTTGAGCTTTTGAGACAGCTCGATCGAGAACCTGAGGTAACGGCTATGATACTGTGCTCGTACACGAGACAGACAGCTGGAGATGCTGCCTAGCGTCGTATAGTACCATGCCTTTACGGCTGTGTGTAGCTAGCTGTGTGGTTCTCGAGTTAGAGGCAGAGAGCGGCAAATAATTAGGCAGAGTCGGCGAGACTGCTGTTGTTGAAGTCCCGCCGAATCTTTCTTATTTTCTGTGAGGTTGGATTTAATTTAAAAAAAAAACGCGAGAAATACGTACGTCTTCGTATGAATACGTGCCAGCGTACTACTTTTAAAATACGCGGTGATGGTGCTGCTGTTGTGATGCCGCGATTCTGCGATTCTGTGGCGATTCTGGTTTTGCTTGTGCTGCAGTCCGTCCACGAGCATCAACAGCAGCAGCAGCAACAGCAGCAGCCCAACAGCAGCAGCAACGGTCTAGTAATAGTTTGTTTTCCTCGAATAACATGACACATCAGAGTGGAGCAGCACGCAGGGCATAGGTTTCACATTTATAAACAGTAAAAGTTCATATTAATAGTTAACCCCTTCCCTGCAAACACCTTTTTACACTAATTTCAAGTGTTTTGGACCTAAATAAAGAGGGGGAATGCTAAAAGGCAAAAAATATGTTTCGCCGCACTCGCCGCACCCGTGCTACGAAACATATTCTATCATACCTGGTACCGCGCTACGACGCTACGACCCGCCAGGTGCCTGGTATGACGGGAAGAAAGTGTACTCTTTCTTACCGCTGTGCTGTGGTGGTAACTCTGATGGGCGATGGGGACGGTACCGCTGGGCTGTGGTGGTATCTCTGATGGGCGATGGGGACGGTAAGAAAGAGTCTTTCTTACCGCTGTTATAGCCCATAGCACCCGAGTGTGTGGGTGCGTGTGTGTTTTCGTCCCATTTATTCTGGGCGCCAGATATTTTGACGCACCGGCCGGGGTCACACAGGGGGAAGGCAAACACAGAAGATTTCTCTCCACCTTTCCTCCTGCGGTGCTTGCCTTGATTTTTATCGCGAGAGGGTTTCAGCCGTCCCTTTCCCTCGTCGAAGTTTGTTTACTGACGAATAAAGTATCGCTTTCCACTGCTAAAATTGCGTTTTTTTCACTTCGGAGAGATTCGAACCCGCGACACAGGCCTCAGAAGGTTTTACGAGGTTACCAACTGAGCCACTGGTTACGCCAGCTCGTGTAGTCTGGTTAAAAGGAATCACGACGATGAATTATGAGTGCTGAAGGGTGACGGGCACGTTTCCTGAAATAACGCGAAACGGATACGTACCACCGTCCGTGTACTATCAAGATATCACACGAGTACAGTACGGGACACCTAATAAGAAACAGAAATACTGACCTAGGCTGAGTTTCTTATTTAGGAGGGGACGTATTCTACACTAATTTCAACATAAAGGCTCCCGAATTTATTATTTTCATGTAAATCTCAGCCTGCGTTTCTTGTTAGCCTGTTTCTTATTACAGTATGTGTCATGTACTGTATGGTATGAAGGATAATGCCGTACGAGAACAGGGTGTTATCGTGTTATCTTTCGTCGGCAACCGTCCTTGCTACCCAACTCCATCCAGCACACCCATCCATGTCTCCTTACTAAGGGTTGGCGTAATAGTGATTCTTCCTCCTGTTGACTGGAGAGTAGATACAAGCTCCGCGGTCACAATCTAATTACCGGTATATTATTTCGTTCATAAAATGGGAGACAGAGGGCGTCGTATAATACATCGATCGAAGATGACTGGAAGAAGAGCAAAAGCAAATGCAATGCCAGGCGCCCGGCGCAGAATGATACCGGGTATACCACAGCAGCGAGCGTTGCATGGAAGTCCATTGTGCAGGACGAGTCTAAAATATTTGTCATGGGTCATGGCGCGACTCTTGAAAGTACTGCTGCTAGACAAAATGCAAGGATATGACACGAAAAAACACGTTAGTGTCGCCACGGCGTTCTTGACTTGCAGGTGACGTTTCTTTGGGTACTTCCAGTATTTACCAGTTACCTGTGATTTAGACTACCCGGCCTCCGACTGCACGGTGTACTTAAGATCACACCTTATATCCGTACCAAGATACCAGGTACACCCTACAATTTTAACGTACGTACACACAGTAGAGTCTCGGTTGATGCATGCTGCAGTCAGTCGTCGCCCGCCGCCACCTGATGCATGCAAGGATGCAAGGTGTGGATGGCATCATGCACCGCCCTTCACATTCATGTATGTTTGATTTGCAACCTACCCATGCTACCTCTAGACTACAGCAGTAGCTGTGTACGACCCCTGACTTTTTGCTTGTGATGGCGACGAGAAGAACAACATCCTACGATGTATATTCCAGAGTACCACAGCAGAGAACCATGGCGACAAAGTACTTGGAAATAGTGTGGGATCATTTTTGCAGTTGGTGAGGGTTCAGCAGGGGAAGGGTTGCTCAAGATGAGACAGAACCTTGGGAGGGGTATTCTTCCACTCCGGAGTGACTGGAGCCCGTCCTGTGACCACGGACTTGATGATTTATGCGAGTTAATGTGAGAACAACGGACCCTTCCAGAGTTGTGAATACGACCACGTGTTGGGGACAAACTTCTTGAAATTGGAGCTGGATGGATTGTGCAGGGGAGGTACTGCAGTAGGTGGATCCTTTTAAGGGACCATAGTGCGTCGGGGCGGCAGGGCCCCTTACATACCTACGCGCCTGAACAAACTTGGTCTCTCTTAAGGTTTTCAGCGGTCTATGTGACTTGTTTCGAACGGGAGACTATGTGGTGGCCTTTTGTAAGGGACTTAGGGTCCCTTCTTGAGTTTTGCATCCACTACAAGGGATGGGTTTACTCAAAGTGGGTAAACACGGTGGGGAGAAGTTTGAAGTCAATTACATACCGCTTTTCCTTATTGCGGGGTCCCTTAAAAAGGGCCACCTACTGGTATGATACCTGGTACATTTTTGTTTTTGTTTTTTTGTTCATCCCATTTATCATCTTCACACTTTTATTTCTCCTTCTCCCTCCCTAGACTTAACTCAGATCCGGGGTCACGAAGCAGGCTCTTCTCCCCCCTCCCCACTACGGTACGCGCCTTCGTTTTTCATCGCGAGAAGAATTCAGCACTTTCTCCCCTCGCCGACTCGCGTCGAATTGTGCTTACTCACGCTATAAAGCGCTCTCCGCAGTTGGTGTCTCAAGAAATAAAATCTCCGTACCGAGAGACGAAACCCTGACTCCAACCTTAGCAGTATTCGAGATTAACCACTAGACCACCGGGGCGACCGGCTTGTATAGCCCTTTTTGACATTATATACAATATTTATAGTATACCACTCTTAATACTGCTGTACCACAGACCAGGTATATAAATTCATTGTAAAATGCGTAAGTTCTAAATTCGACATTTATTTTGTTTATCTGTTCGCACGACCCGCGACCTCCTCGCAACTCAACGGCGGTTCGACGAGGGGTAGAAGACCCCTGCCAGGGTCAAAAGCCGAGCCTGCTGCAGTTTGCCGCTTGCTTGTTGCTCCTGCTGCAGAGAGAGAGAGAGAGAGAGAGAGAGAGAGAGAAACATCAGTCAACATGTCGAGGCCAGGTTGTTCTTGTGTACTATTAATGCAACACTACAAGACTACGCATATGATACCACTCGAAAGTTGGAACTTGGAGGGAGCTTTCGTTCTAATAATAACTGCTCGTTTCGATTGTAGCCCGACTTAAGGAGATGCCTCAAAAATCCGTGCAGAACAACTTCAATAGGATGCGGTCAACACCTGCTGCTTGATTTCGAACCAGTATCATACAGATGTGCTGACATTGACATTTATTATGATAATAATGGTTAGATCAGATCGAACGTCGTTTTGGAGTTCTTAAGATGTTTCGTGTCGATGTTTCTTCCCAAAACAACGGAGGGGTCAACAATAACCAGTCAACCTCTTCGCTCTCTTGGCTCTTGGTTCCTTCGTCATCTTGTCTTGCTTCCCTTTTCCCTCTCTCTGTAATGGGCCAGGGGTGCTTTACGAGTACTTTTTCTAGTATTTTTTTTGTTACATTCTACAGCAGTATGTAACCCCGTAGGCGGCTTTTCAGCTACGGTCTTCCCTGCACAGCGGTAATCGGAAGTAGAAAGTCCGCGTGCAAAGGTCGAACACCCAAATTTCAAAGTTCGAATTTCTATATATATCTTGAGGTTTGTATTCACTGAGATTGGTATGTGAGGAATAGCTCGGCACGTCATCTGTTTTTCGAGATGTGGGCTATATGTAATGTATCCAAGTCCAAGGGCGAGTTTTCAGTTATTTTTCCGATTTCAAGCAGTCGTGAGTTGTGAGAGTGGCAAACTTGCCATTGCACGAAGCGTTGTTGTTTCCGCCTCAGCGGCAGCAGCACTGGTTTGTTGCCGTTGTTCTGTTGAATTGAACATTCAGGTGCCTGGTGCTGGTGCTGCTGTGTTGCTGTTGCTGTTACGTTCTTGAGTGAGATTTCACTCATGCTTGGCCCCAAAGGCAAAATGGTTGATAGTCCACACCATTTATTTTTCATCATCACTTTTAGTGTACTTAAAACAAATCACCAGCACGTTCAAATTTTGAAATCTGCGTCGTACACCTGGTACACCACTATTAATAGTTACCTCTGCGATGATGGCTGTGACGTAAGAGAGTCACAGTGCTGCTGTATGTATGATACCCGGTAGCCATATAGTCTAGGTGATGACCGCCTGATCAACGATCACAGATTCCGCTCTCGTACGTAGCCCGCTCTGAACCCGAGCAGTAGCTCTACACCTACGTCTCGATTGACAAAACACGTGCGTCCGTAGGTCTCGAATTAAACAATACACGCATCCGTAGGTCTCGAATGACAATTTTTATGTATCCGTAGGTCTTGAATGACAAAAAGCACGCATTCGTAGGTCTCGAATGACGAAACACATGCACCCGTAGGTCTCCTATGACGGAATATATGCACGCATCCGCAGGTCTCGAATGACAAAATACATGCAGCCTCAGATACAGATATACCCGGTTTTTTATGGTTTTTCGGATCTTCCTAGGGCTCCAGCCTTTGTGTGACCACGGACTTGATTTTGGCGATGAGTTAATGTGAGAACAACAACAACAACAACAACAACAACCCGCCCGTGAGAGCGGCACTCGGGCAGCCCGAGCCAGTAGTGTCAGCTTGATGCATGGGTTTTGGAGGAATCAGTTGCCCGAGGCAGATGGTGGAGATACAGAGTAGTACTGCTGTAGATGGTGGAGATGGATACGGGACCCTAACGGAGATAGAGGAGGAGATTGCCTCAAACAATGATGCAATGATAATGAACTACCTGGTATATACCAGGTATCAACTTGTTTATCGTCGTGCTCTCGTACGTAGGTAGGCACCTTGATTTTGCCCACCTGGACGTCAAGACTGCCCTGCCAGGCTATTATATTGCCCAATAACTTTTCAAAGGGTTCCATCAACCGACGTATATAGGTACAACAGTACAGGCACGAAGTACGTACTCACTCAAACTGCACCTCTTGCCTCCCGCCTTCAGGGCCTGCGTTCTTCCTGCTCTTCATGTTTCCCTCTTTCTTTCCAATAGTTTTTCCTTTTGTTTTTCTTCTTTCTTATTGATATTTTAATTTTTCTTTGCAAATAGCCTGGTGTGCTGGCTTGCATATGCATGGCCAAATCACCCTCCTGTAGTTGCAGTGTGTTTCTCTGTCTTGTTGTTTGTGACCACAGAGCTCGTCTCCCTAGGAGACATCGGCACGGAAACTGGTTGTGCTGGGAGTAGATGAGTGGAAATATCAGTGTATTGTGGAGAACACACACACACGCACACTGCTCTGTGATTATTTCATAGCTCAACGGCACTGTGACACGAGTTTCGCTGTGTTTGTTCAGGCTCAAGTGCAGGTACGATGGATTTTTTCAAGCGTAAAAGACCCAATTACCAATCACACAAGAAAAACAGCTATCAAGTGTTTTCCGAGTAAATATGCCACCAGTCAGGCACCAGTACGTATAATAACTCCTGTCTTTTTGGGCGCGCCGAAGCCTCTTTTGGCCTTAACATGCTAGTTTTAGTGTGGGGGCGGTCAGTCAAGCTCAAACCAGGTACGCTAGCTGTATGTAGCATCTTTACTTCCGAGTGCGGTTTTCGAGGAGGGTCCTTCCCCGGGGGAAAGCACGAAGATGCATACTGCTGCAACTGCTGCTGTACGAGTGCTGTAAACGTAAAAGTTGTAACATACAATGATATAAATATGATATTATACCATGATGGTATATCATAAAAAATTATAAAAACACTCCAGCTGTGAGATCGAGGATTTCGTTATATATATACAATGACCACCCAGAACTCTTGAACACGTAAATGAGCCCACCTTACACCTGGTATGATATCATCATCTACAACCTAAAAAAACACTGCAAATGCAACAAAAAAATTATCGATTTCGTGCGTCACGAACCATACTTTGCGCATTGAACTTGCACGCACGCATGTATTGTAACACGCAGCACGCACACGGAAACAGTGCGTGTGCGTGGGTGTCCTGAGAGCTCTCACATTGGCTCACTGCAGACAAACGCATTATGGGTACGTAGTAGTCCGTGGTCACAAACAAGAAAAAATAATAAATAAAAGGGCATGCTGAGACATGCCGAGGGCCATTCTTGTCGATTTTTTTCCAAAAATCCCACTATGGTTTTTCTTGGTTTCCAAGTGTCTTCGAAGCTGAAGCTTCGCATGTTGTTTGCACGCTGCTAAATTTCCATAATTTTCAGGGCTTGTCGTGGGTCGATAGTACGGGCCGGGCCGGGCCGGGCCGATATGAAAGTTGTGATGGGCCGGGCCGGGCCGGGCCGATAATTTTGA
>JBBMKB010080132.1:0-12597 GCA_037833945.1 Alaria marginata
CCGAACCGAACCGAACCGAACCGAACCGAACCGAACCGAACCGAACCGAACCGAACCGAACCGAACGGAACCGAACGAAACCGAACGAAACCGAACGGAATCGAACGAAGACACACCGAATGGAACCGAACCCAAGGCCGACGTATACGAGGAATGCTACCATCAATGACAAAATATCCCGAAATTTGGGTAGATCCAATCGCGGTTCAGTTCCGAACCCTCGGTAGTCTTCGGCTGGCAAGTACATGGCGGAAACCCGTGACTTTTTGTATAAACATCAGTCGCACTGATGAGCCATTTGTCACCAGGTAAATTTTGCGGTAAACTAGGGTCAACTACTACATACAGGCCATTTCTCGGTTACTCGTACTGCACTTTCTGCTCGTAATTGATTGGTCTACCTTTAACAGACGCTACATGTGTGGATTATTAGCTAAATCGTCTACATTTGTGAAGACCTGTGCGTACGTCGTTGTTCCTAAGGAATTCCGGGTCAACATGTATATGTGGCGACGTGATCATATATAAGTATCCACGTGATCTCATAAAACCAGCATCGTGTACCTTTGTCGTAACCTCGGGCAGCGCGGGGTTTGCTTTAGGCATGGTTACACCTTTAACAGGGAAACTCTTGCGGAATGCTATTCACGAATAGATTACGAAGTATGTGCTTTGGGTTGCATTGTCGCGGTAACCGACCCGTTTGCGTTGAGCAGGCTTGTCGAGTTGTTTGAGTTTGGGAACACACTGTGTAATTGGAACCACAAATCTTGCTGGTCTGCAGACCGGTTGGTATAAATATTCAAGGCGAACCTTGCACACCTGCTCAATCGGAATGAAATCTCTTCAACGCGCACTTATCATACAAAACGGGGGAAATAGCAGGCCAAGATTTGTGTATGAGGTCGTGGGATGTGTGCAGTACAATATGCTTGCCGGTTTCGACGTTCGTTTCGATAAAGGTAGATTAGCCTTAACACGGCGGGGTCCCCAGATTTGTCACTGCACGTGATAATAGACATTGCTGTCATAAACCCTCGTTGACCAGGCCGCCAGTACACGCAGATGTTGATGCAAATGCAATAAAGGCAAAGCCCTCGGCGTAACGGAATAAGCTGGCCCGATATTCTTGAAGGCATGTGTCCATGGGGGCAGCAGCTATTCAGCGCACGGCAACGACCATACAGTGTGGTTGAATTGAAATTTCTCGCAAATTGTAGCCGCGATCAAAGCGTGTTCGAATTTATCCTCCTTACCGGATTGTCGTTCGTCATGAATCAACAAGTAGCTGAACCCAATGTGCAATACCTGACCATCACGAAGTGTGAACTCTAGGCTTGTTTTTTTGTGCATATGCGAAGCTAGACGTCTGGAACATAGTACAAATACATCGTTGTAAGCATTTCGGACAAACCTCCGTGATGCTGATCCATTCATCATCGTCGCCGTGGAGGCAAAGCTCGATATCCTCCGATTCGTCGGTGTCGAGGTAGAAGGTCTGGTAGTGAAGAGTGTTGCCGCTAGACGTGATGGTACTGTGATGGTCACCGTTGTCGTACACGTCCAGCGTCCGGGTCTCCTCGTCTCCTTGGTGGAAAGCGATACGCATCATGACAACGTCCTGAGGATCCTCAAAGAAGTACTTGATACAGCATTCATCTCCTTCGCAAGACCAGCGAGAGTCTGCCGATGTACTGCCGTCCAGAGTGCTTTCGCAGCATTGATAGTACGACTCGGGATTGTCGTATAGAACGTGTATATCGTCTGCGGTGCAGCTCGGGCTACAGCCACTGATCATTTCGTTTACATCGATAAGCGCTGAGATGGGGGGCGGGGTGGACCGGATATTGCGACGGGATTGCGACGGGAGGGCGCAAGACGACATGTTGTCCATAAAACGTAAATCAGATTAATGTCGCATGCACGTGGGTAAATGTTCGAGTGACAGGTTCGGGTCTGGTTTTGAGGTTGCGTTGGGTGTTTAGATTCTCGCGACAATTGACATCGCCCCCTAGGACAATTTCCACCGCTGATGTGTACCCCACGTATGTATCACCCTCCCTTCGTAGGCATTTAGTTGACGTAATCACTCGTTAAGTGGGTGGGATGGCTGTGTCAGTGTCCCTCCGCATATTTTGCGCAGTGGGTTTAAGAGACGTTCCACCAAGTAGGGGGGGTATGTTCAACGCAGCTGACTGTGTTTTTTATATGTATAACCATGTACTACGTGCTTAACCGTCGAAAACTATCTTCAACCTCGGCGGTGGATTGAGCATATTTGTACTGGGTGTTGCCAAGGAAGGCCCAACGCACATCGCTCGAGATCTCAAGACGCCGGTCCGCATATTCAGCGCGCTTACGCTTGATTCAGGGAAGGTGTGGCTCTCAATGTATGCCTTGTTAAACACTTTGTGCAGATACACGTAGAGTCCGACCGGTGAAATTGGGGTGGGTATACAAGCGATTTTTACTGTGCGGTATTGAGCACACTGATACCGAACGTCCAAACTTTTACTTTAAATATTGTTTCAGGCGATATCAGCGGCGAAAGCCCCCGCGTGGGGTCTGAAACTCAACCAAACAGGTGTACACACATTTATATGGCTTTGGCGCTATGTGGGGACGTCCCGATTATGGCTAACGTGAGGTGTGCTTTGTTTTGGACCGCTGTATTGGTACAGTGGCACGGAGCATTGCCGGTTCAAGGTTTCTCCTTGAACACGGGGACAAAAGGAGACCTGTCGACCACAAACACAACAGGCCCACTCGTAGGCCTTTTTGTGATCACGTTGTGATTTTTTATTTACTCGCCGTTGAAGAATATTCGATTGTGAATTTTGTCTACGAGCATATCCAACTGCTCAATAGCGGACTGAGAAATATACCCAGAATCGTTACGGCCATGTGTTGATCGACGTGACCTAACAGGTGTACCACAATCAACCCAGCAGTTCTTCTATGCACAAGGAAACGCACGCAGCACTATAATTGTACACCCACTCTGTGCTATCGGTACACTTTCTTCAGGGTCACCATTGGTCTGAGAGCTAATAAACGCGAATGCCATGCCCACAAGCCGACAAGCAGTATTTCATACAGGAGTAAGTCTGATGCACCGCTTGGAAACTGATAACACTCCCTCAGTATTAAGATTTACCATCAAAGAGTCCATACATGAATGTCACAGTGGTGAACAACATTCAAATGTCCAGTGTACCCCAACGGTTAAAGCCACACACAAAGCGGTCAACATACCAATGGAAACCTCTCTAGGGGCCATGTCACGGAATCACAGAGAGCCTAAAGCAACGAACACACTTGTCGTATTGACAGTACGATCAACTGGTGTTAGGAGAGACTAAGGGAGTTGGGAGATCTGCGTTGCATACACGTTGTGAGTGAGGCGACGGGCGTACGGGCGTACCTGAGGTATCGCCGATAGACGTAATCCAGATTGTAGCCAGGAGAGCAAACGCGCACATTCTTGGTAGGAGTTAGGATACGAGTACGCGATAGATGGTAGCGCCAACGATGTTGTGGAGACGAGGAGTGGGGAATTATTGCCTCTGGGGGGGGTTGTCTAGGCTCGTTGCCGAAAGTGGGGGAATCCAAAATTAATATCTCAACGAAATTCGTTCAGTTTCTATTCCTTCTGACATCACCGCGTTAATATTCCACTGAAAATAAATCCACATTCCTCGGACTATCCAATTTTGGAAGTTGGTCCAACATGTTGATTAGCATGATGGTATACCCGCTCTCTTCTCAGGAACGGACCAGACGACGGAAGAAATTCAGCGTTTCCAAAGTAAGTGTAGCGTAATTGTACTCACCGGAAATATGTTTTGACACTAGAGTCAGCCGGAACTAAAATCATGGAGGGGGGGAGGGGGTGAGGTCGGGTCATGGATGGCCGTAGTCCGTACGGCCATAACCCCATTGCATCCCAACAATGCTGGGACGTCGCGTTTAGGGGGTATGCTGACTACGCCGGAACTGCACCCATCAAGCGCGGCGCGTCGTGAAGCGTTCGGCAAGTCGCTTGAAGGTTGAGGTGCATCGAAAATTACAGTGCTTGGATCAGACTTTGGAACCGTGTGCGGGCGGCTTAAGACTTCCGTAACCACAAGCAAGGTTTATAGATATTACAACGTGCGCATCAGTTAATTTCAATACAATAAACTTCGTTTTTACTGGCGTATACAGGTGTGTTTATAGAAGTGGAGGACGGGAAACTCAGCGAAGGCCTTTAAACTAAGTCCCGAAGAACGGCTCGAAAACGGTTTTCCTCCATGGACAGCGAACGGTCGCATGGGAGCAAAGTATGATATCGGTTGTTGCTCACGGGTCGAGCGTGGCAGTGGTGGGAGCAGACGCGGTGCGAATTCGAAGACTTAGTACAACCGATCAAACAAAATATGTTAGAGTTTACAAATTAACATCATCTATAATAGACGAAATAGTGTGTATCCTGTGCAAACACATACACACACTGACTGCTTCCAGTAAGCGTGTACGTCTTTTGCAGTATTACATGCGCTGGGTCTGACTGTCCGAACACTACCGTATATTCCTTCTAGCCAGGCTTCCAGTGACGTGACTATGTTTCAGAATAGAGATATTATGTTTCAGCGCACATATCGTAATGCTTTGATTACCCCGTCGGAGTTAGAGTGTATCTTGGTCCTTGGGGATAAATTGAGGATCGTACTTTTTACATCACGATGCCTCTTTCTAAAAATATATCGTGTTTCACGAAGAAAAATAGAGTGTATTGTCGGAATCTCCACGTGGTAAATTTTCACCGCTCGATATTAAAATACGACTGAAACGCCGCCGCTGCCAATTGTTTCGGGTTGTGATGTTTCTAGTGATCGCTGAACCGTACCAATATAATTTGGTCCAGTACCTTACGATTGGTTCGTCGTTGACCTCACTAGATAGATATCCCTGATAAATCCTGTAGGGAGCTCGCCCACCTAACTGCATCGTCGGCGAAAATACAAAACGTGTCCTTCATTGTCCGGTTGTACGCACTCTACAGATTTCCATCGTATACTGCTTCCACCGTCATCGCGCCCTATGTCTTATCTAAATTCGGTATCAATATCCCCTTCCCATACCCGGAACATTTGAACCCCTCCTATGCATTGTGGGACACAATGCGCGGAGATTCATTCGCATCAGATAAAAAAAAAAATCCCCTGACGTATTCGGTATTATCTGCTATATAGGGACTCGAGAACCATTATAACAGTCTGTAATGAACAACAGAATCGATATATTATCCGAAACTATATACCTACGACCGAGTGCATAATATGTGGTTGCAAACGATACCGCCTCCATGGAGGACTGCCGGCATGATTCACTGAATACATCCTTGGAGGTTGTCGTTTGTTCCGGTGATCGACCACACCCTGTGCACTAAAATAGAACTCGGTGAAGATTGGAGAGGGGTACCTAAATATGTAACTACAGAGATCAGACGATATACCTCAATCGGAACCGTGTACACTTATGTATTGGTGTGAAGAAGCGAAACACTGTACTACATGTAGATATTTTGAAGCAGCCAAATCAAATCTTATATATAGAACCGTGTATGTTGTATAACACAGATACATAGGGTGGCCACTCTCATGACTGTCGCTCAGCCGCTGACAATACCCTGCGCCGTAGTGACCCCTTCGGTGGCCTTCATCCACCATCCTTGTATAACAAAACAGGAGTTGGTACGCCCGATACGATGGGTTCATACACAGTAGGGCACACGACTTGACAGCGACACAAATATAGAGCACGGAATTCACCAGTTTAAGACAGAACCTCCGGGGTTTGGCAACAGCGGCCTGGGACTACAGCAGAACCATGTCTGCAGGTTGAAGAGTGTCAAGAGCGGTCAACCCGGTTTGGCACGCCGTGTAACACCCAAACTGTAACCTATTCAAAAGTATGACGACGCGGTATATGGTAGAGGTGCGCCTTTTCTTTTTTTAGGCTCCTCACTTGAGCAGCTATATTCCTTAGCCAAACAAATATTTAGAGCAAGAGTCATTCCACGGTAGGGGTTGAACGTTCTGGAGTCTAACGTTCCTGACCCGTTGAGCTCCTGATGTGAGAACCTACCGGTTGGTATAATCATTGATCGAGTGCATTTGTTTTAGGACTAGCGGATGGAAATGTTGATCGGGTTGCGCGAACGAAAGTAATAGAAGTCACGTTTCGGGTGTTCCTGTTCGGAGCTCAGAATTATTTTGCAGCACCCCTACCGTGGGATGACTCGTAAACTAAACGTGCAACCCGACGAACAAACCTATGGGGCAAAGGTACAAAACCAATATATTGCAAAAAAATTAACTAATTTTCAACGGTTTTGGTTTAAGGAGTCCCGTCAATCAGAAAATAAAATGCCAGATCTTAGATTAAGCCCGTAGCACGCGTCTGATACCCGAAACATGTTTGAGATTAAGGCCGTAACACGGTGCTGGTCTGAGAGGCTATTCAATCGCGTCGCCCAACACTGTAATACTGTAGTGGTATTCAAAGCAAATTTAGCAGGAGAATTCGACCTGACTCCTTGCCTGATAGCCCCCCACTACACTGAACCCATGTTTCTACGAAGGCTTTGGCGAACTAGAAAAAACCGACTTCGCTGCGTTTTTGCTCTTGTTGCCGGGCTTGATATAATCGTAACATGTGCGTATGTATACTACTTGTCCAACCGTACCTAAACCTTCCTTAACCTCGGAGGGAGATTGGACATATTCGTACTAAGTTCTGTGGAGGAGGGCAAACCCCATATCGCTCGTGAACACCACACGAGGGCTCGCATATTCAGCGCATTCACGCTTATTTCAGGGAAGGTGTAGATCTTAATATATGCCTCGGTAAACAACGTGAGAAGACACACGGTTAAATAGGTCGGTGAAAATTTCGGTCGGTACATATGATACTTTAGCTGTGCAGTATTAAGGATATCCATGGCGCACGTCAAGTGTACTTTCAGGCGCTATTACCTACAAATATTAGATTGATATATATGTTCAAGGCCATGTGAGCGACGAAAGGTCCCGCGTGGGGTCTGAAACACTATGAAACGGGTGTCCACACATCAGGGTGTCTATTAACGCTATGTGAAGACGCAATGTTAATATTCAAGGTGAGGTGTGCTTGGTTCTGGACTGCTGGGCTGCAACAGTAGGACGGAGCCTTGCCCCTTAAAGGTTTCTCCAAAAACAAGAGAATGATCCGAAACCTGTCGACCACAAACACAGCAGGCACCTCCTTGCGATCACTTTGTGGTTCTTTAGTTTCTCAGCCTTGGATAATAAACGTGCGTGCATCTTGTCTTCGAGTAATTCCGCTGTCCAGTAGTGGACTGAGAACTATACCCAGAAGATTCACGATCATGTTGACAGAAGTGACCAATCAGGTGTAACACAGTCATCCCAGCTTACTCTTCTGTGCTGAAGGAGATGGATGAAGCACAATCATTGTACATCCACTCGCTGCTACAGGTACACTTCAGGATCAGCACTGGTCTAGAAACTAATATACCTGAATACAATCTTCACAAGACAACCACCAGTATCTGATACTAGTATGAAGTCTGATACACCTCTTGGAAACTATTATTACTGCTTCAGTACTCAGAGTTTTCATCCAAAGGTCCATACCTTTATGTCACAGTGGTAGGCAATAGGCAAATATGCAGTCTACCCAAGTGGTTAAAGACGCATACAAAGCGGTAAACTACCCCTGAAAATACCTCGAGCGACCAGGTCACGGAATCAGACAGGAAATAAAAAACTAACACACTTGTCGTACTGATAATTCGATCAGTGTTATGGCCTACTATGGGACTTGGCGGTCTGCATTGCACACACGTTGTACCTGAGGCGACCGTGGAGCCGGCGTACCTGAGATAGCTCCGATAGTCGCTGCGTAGATTGTAACCAGGAGAGCAAACGCGCGCATTGTTTGTAAGGGGTTTGATGCGAGTACGCGATGGATGGTAGCGCCAACGATGTTGTGAAGAGGAGAAGTTGGGAGTGATTTCCCCTGATGGGTGGTCTAGGCTCGTTGTCGAAAGCGGGGGAATCCCAACAAAATGTTTCAGCGTCATGCAGCAAGTTTAAACTTCTTCTGACATCAACGCGATAACAACCCACGGGAAACTAATTCACATTCCTCGGACTATCCATTTGTGGAAGTTGATCCGGCATGGTGTTTAACATTGTCGTATACCGGCTCTTTTTTCACACACGGACCAAACGACGGAATAAACGAAGCATATCGAAAAGTTAGCGTAATCTTACACGCCGAAAATATTATTTGAGGCTGTAGTTGGCCTGAACCGAAGTTGAAGAGGGAACGGTGGGGTCGTGCGTTGGATGGCCGTAGTACGTATGGGTATAGACCGCTGCATCTCGACAAAGCCATGACGTAGCTTGTCTTGGGTATACCAATTACGAAGGAATTGCAACAATCAACCGTGATGCGCCGTGAAGCGCTCGGCAAATCGCTGAAGTGGCGGGCTGCATTGCACGTAACACTATTTGTTTGTCACACTTCGGAACTGAGTGCGGGCGGATAAAGTCTACCGGAACCGTGAAATGGGTTCATCAATATTTCAGCGTGCCCATCGGTTAAGATCAATACAAGAAACTCTGTAGTTACCGGCGTAAACACGTACATATATTCAGACAAGCCGAGGACGAGTAACTCAGCCATGGATTGTGATCAATTCCGAGAAGCCGTTTGCAAACATCTTCCCCAATGTAAAGCGGATGTTCGCATGGGAAGCTAGTTCAGAAGACGGTGGGTGTTTACTGGTCGAGCGTGGCAATTGTGGCAGCAACACGCGGTAAGAATCCGGAAACTTCGTACCAACGATGAAACGTAAAATGTAAAGTTTACAATGAATATCATACATAAAATAAAATATTTGTATCATATTTAAACGCGTATCACACTGACTGACTATTTCCGGTAGGTGTATACGTTTCATGCTATACTACATGTGCAGTGTCAAGCTTGACGAGCACGACATTGTACTGACTTTGGCCAGGCTCCCTGCGACGTGACAGCGTTTCGTAATGTATATGTTTTGTTTCAGCGCGCATCTAGTCGTGTTTTGATTACCCCGTCGGAGCTAGTAGTGTAGTTCTTAGGCCATTGGGATAAGGGCAGGTTTGCGCAATACGATGCCCCTTCTTTAGCAAAATATTTCGTATGTCATGAAGAAAAATCGAGTATACCTTCAACCTCTCCACTTCAGATTTTTACCTCTCGATATCGAAGTACAACTGCAACGCTGCCGCTGCCAATTCGTTTGGATTGTGATGTTCCTATATAGTAATCCCTAAACCGTACCAATTTGATTTGGTGCAGTACGATACGATTAGGTTTTTGGCGACCTCACTAGATAGATATCTCTTGAACCATCCGTAGGGAGCTCTCCTTTCAAAAGTAAGATGATATCATCTACAAGTTTCTCCTTCGGAGGCGGGATAACGCAAGACTGATAATTTTAGCTTATGTTTTTTAAGTGGAATTAGCGTTCAATATATACGTTAGGCTTGGGACATGATTTATGTACTGATTGGCGGTTGGACGATGGAGGCGGCGCAGCATCGCGTGTGCGTTCTAAAAACACGGAGGAGTCACAAAACGAAAAATCTAGTTAAAAAAACATGAAAAATCCTCGGAAGACGTCACGCAGCAAATTGCTGAGCGCAACAACAACAACAACAACAGCAGCAGTGTCTGGCAGAGAATGTTTTAAGTTTTAGAAAAAATAGAGAGCAACACCACAACAGAGCAGCAGCTGCCGTACATCAGCAGTACAACAGCAGCAGCGGTGGCAGTCGCGCGACTTTGAAAGCAGCCGCAGTAGTAGTGGTGGTGTGTCCCTCGTATGCACTATATATGGTGTGACAAAAATATTAAACAAAATTCTCGCATCGGACTTGTAAAGTTAGATTCATCACGAATGCTAGATTCATTCCGGCGTGCGTTCGGCTGTGTTTGGGAAGTGTACCAAAACAAGTACAAAAATAACCACCGAAAATTAGACACGTTCTAATACGTTAGAGGGGCACCTGTTATTTTCTGAAGCTCCACGCTTGAGGAGCTCTATGCCTCACCCAAAAACTGGTTTTGAGCACACTGATAGTGCACCCCGATGAACAAACCCGCGGCTTACGTATACAATTTTTTTGAATGAAAAATAAGGATGACAATCCGACGATTCTGGGTTTAGAAGCTCTGTCGTTCACAAAATAGTTTGCCAAAAAGTGCAACCTCTACCGTAGCACGTACTTACGTACGTAATCGACAGGGCCGTCTGCCTGTCTGTGCAGACCATGTAAATAAACATATCACATACCAAGGATACAGCACGGACAAACATGAAGTACATATTATCTTGAGTAAGAATCGACACGTACTGCGTGGCATCGCTGGGCACAACGGCCAACACAGCAGCAGCACACTGCAGGAGCACGCGCAGGAGAGAGTGAGAGCAGCAGCACCACACGGAAACAGCAACAACAGCAGACGCAGCAGTAGAAGCGGCGGCGGCGGCGGCTGTGGGGGCGGAGGCGGCGATGGCCCAGCAAATAATTGCGGCACAGCAGTAGCTCGTAGTAGCAGTGCAATCAGGAGGGGAAGGAGCACACAGTGCCACATCGCTGGGCGTGGTGTACGATCACCAGCGCAGACAGAACAATTTTAGTTTAGAAACCTACACACGCAAGATACACCAATATCAGCGGCAGCAGCAGCAGCAGCAGCAGCAGCGGCGGAGGAGGCGGCGGCGGCGCGGCGTGACGGGCGGTGGCGGTAGATTAGGCTTAGGCGACAGCGTTGTGGTATAACCGTGTAGTTATGCAAAACATGTGAGCGCCGGATATGAAAACATGGCAGCAGCAGCAGCAGTCAGCTGGAAAACTGGGTTCAAATCCGCTGACGTTTTGTGAGCAGCAGCAGCTGCAAAATAACGAAAGGCAGCAGTTGATATATTCGCAGTCTATCGCCAAAAATGGACGATTGGCCCAACAGCAGTTGAATTTTGAAAGTCTGTACAGCCCAAAAGGTGAAAGGTTTAACGACCGCACTAAGAACCACTCTACTAATCAAATTGGTAAGTATTTGAAGTAGTAGCCGGCACCGGGTGCCAAGTAAATATTAGCATGGTATCTGGTGTTGTATCGAAGAAACATACGAAACGCTCCTTGTATTGTTGTCAGTCAGGCGTCAGTCAGTGTTTGGGCTGTTTACTGGCACCTGCCACTTGGTACATATTATAAAACGCGCGATCGATGTATAACACACAGCTTACGAATTGAGTTTGGACGAAATCCCCGCTCTCACAGCTGGAGTGTATTAATATTAGCTGGCTCCTGGTACATGGTACCTTGTGTTGTATCAAAGAAACATACGCAACACTCCCTGCATTGTTGTCAGTCGACAATATCCTTGATCACACAGCTGGAAGTGTTTTTATATCTCATTCAGCTGGTACCTGGTACATGGTACCTGCTGTTGTACCAACGAAACGTTCGAAACGCTCCTTGCATCGTTGTCAGTCAGTCGTCAGTCAGTTTTGGGACTGTTTGCTACGAAAAGTTGTATACGTCAGTCAGGCTGCGTACCTACCTGGTGTTGTATCAAAGAAACATACGAAAGGCTCATTGCATTGTTGTCAGTCAGTCATCAGTCAGGTTTTGGACTGTTTGCTACGAAAAGCTGTATACGTCCGTTGGGCTGACTATATTATAAAAATTTTTTAAAAAAAAACACTCCAGCTGTGAGATCGAGGATTTCGTCGAAACTCACTTCGCAAGCTGTGTGTGATACATCGATCGCGCGTTTTACGGAGGGCTGACTATATCTATTACCTGGGCTGTGTTCGAAGAGCTGGGCCGTTCCAACGACCTGAAATACTGAACGTATAATTGTATCTATATTGTTGGGTGTCGAAAGTACACCTACAGTAGATTGTGTAGCATGCGTCCTCACACGACCTTTATGTATGTATATAATTACATAGCGGACGATATTACACTCTACTACGCCATATGTAAGGGACTTTGTACCTCAAATGGTTTAAACTATGAAATAAATACGTTCCATCAAAATATATAGTATACAAAATTATAAAAACGCTCTATGAATAGCTATTAATAGCTGTGTATGGAGACGAACTACTGTAGGACACCTTGAAACTAAAAGTAAAGAGATTATTCGGTACGGGTATTTGTTCACAGATGTCCACGGACGAAGTATAAGTTGATTTACTGTGTATGGTATGAACCAGGAATCTCATTGTAGTGCGTTGTTAGTGGATCAACATGCTTAGTGCATCACATTGACAATTATGGCATCTGGATCACCGGGCTAGTGGATCACAAAAAATAAAATGACGTCTGGATCAACCGCCTAGTGGATCAAAAAAATGAAAATGGATAGTGGATCACATAAAATAGGATGCGCTGGCTAAGAATTAAAAGCGAAGCGTATGACCAAATAGATCGTCAAAACAGATAAAACACACAATGTTTGGTTTTGTCCAAAAAAAGTTTTCGTCGT
>JBBMKB010080143.1:0-12595 GCA_037833945.1 Alaria marginata
TCCCCCCCCCAAAACCGACATGAGAATCACAAAGCGTTGTCCGAAAACTACTCGTATCACATAAAAAAAAACTGGGCGGCAGAGGAGCGAAAAACGATCGAAGACCCAGCGTTTCGCTGCACGTTTGGGAAAGCGGAACGTAGGATCATGCTATCCTACGCGTGTCGCACACCTCCTTCCAATCTGTTTCGGATACATAAAACACGCACTCTTTCTCGAACAGGAAATCTAGCCTGAGCCAGAATTATTGTTTCTTATTATTTGTCTTGGTACTAACTGCTGTACTTGTTCCCTTGTCTTGGTACTTGTTCCCTCTATATCTATCGCCAGCCAACTAGTTGACTAAAGTCAGCTATACTGTTGAAATTTACTGTTGTGGTCAGGCCCCTAATGGGATGACAGTTTATGTAGAGACTTGACTATGCGAGTTAATGTGAGAACAAGAACAACAACAACATCGACAACAACAACAACAACAACAACACCAACACCAACAACACCAACACCAACACCAACAACAAGATAGGCCGGCCGCCGTTCGAGACGACGTGTGCACCCTATGGTACCACCCTATGGTACCCACCTGATGCCGCCGATGACTCCACTGTGGTCCGGGGTACCGTGTACTCCATCGTCCATCAGGACCTTGCAGTCTGCGGCCTCCCCGGAGTAGCCCTGAAAAGCAGGCAATCAAACAAACGAACAAACAAACAAACAAACAGACAAAACACACAAACACGGACACGGAGGGGTGTTAACACAACATGGCGAATAGGCAAGCACGCAAGCAAGCCGGCAGGCAAGCAAGCAGGCAAGCAAGCAAGCAGGCAGGCAAGCAAGCAGGCAAGTAAGCAAGCAGGCAAGCAAGCAAGCAAGCAGGCAAGCAAGCAAGCAACCAGGCAACCAGGCAAGCAAGCGGACAACCAGGCAACCAGGCAAGCGGACAAGTACGCAAGCAAGCAAGCTGGCAGGCAGGCAAGCAAGAAAGCAAGCAGGCAGGCAAGCAAGCAAGCAGGCAGGCAGGCAAGCAATCAAGCAGCGAGCAAGCAAGTGTACAGCTAGTTCTTCCCGCGGAAAACAACAAACAACAGCAATACATAAAACACACGCTGATGCCTTACGCGTAAATTGTAAGTTGTGCGCGCGCCCGAATCTCCGTGGGCGTGTGTGGATGCTATCGATACTGTACTTATAACAGGTATTCCACAACATAATTGGAAAAATCGGGAGGGGGTGGGGGGGGGGCTGAATATTATCGATTCGTCTCCATCCACCACTATAAATATAAACCTGGACATCAGCTGGCGCAGCTGTGAAAAAACTATAAAATAGTTCTCGAACGCCATATAGGTAAATTTGGGTGAGGGGTGGAGCGGGAGCAAGAAAACGCCATGTCACTGCGGCAACTCACATGTGTTGCGATGTAGGCCTTCATCATCTTCACGTCGTTGTGGCAACCGGCCAACTCTCCCTGCTGCCCCACGTAGTTGATGCCGATCAACAGCGAGCGCGTCTTCCCGCCGCCCTGCTCTCCCCCGAGAAGCAAAAAGGCAAGCACAACACAACCATCCGCAACGGAATGAAGAAACAGCAACGGCAACAGCAACAGCGGCAACATCCACAAAAGCAACAGCAGCAGATTAATCAGCAACGGAGGCATCGGATACATTGGAAACCCGCAACAGCATCAAGCACATCTGCAACCACAACAGAATCAGCAACACAAACATCAGCAAGCAGAAGCATCAGCAACAGAAGCGATCAGCTACACAATCATCAGTCAAACAGGCATCAGGTACAAAATCCTCAGCAACGAAATATCCGCAACCGAAGCAGCAACAGCAACAGCAACACGAGCATCAGGCACATAATCATCAGGCACAGCGGCATCAGGTGCATTATCGTCAGCCAGAGACCGTCAAACACACAAGCAAGCCATAGGATGACAATAGAAGCACCAGCAACAGAACCATCATCCACAAAAAGGATCAGCTACAAACGAATCATGCACAAAAACATCAGGCACAGCAGCAGCAGCAGTCACAGCAGTCACAGAAGCACCAGACACCGAACCATCAGCAGTAGAGGCAGCAAACGCAACATCAATTTCAACAGCAACAACTGACCCCCCCTAAAACAAGCAAACGAACAAACAAAAAGACACGCCTACTACAATTGAAAACTCACGGAGGGGTTGATGAGGTAGAAGTTGTCGTTGACGTCGATTTGGCGGGACGTGCTCAGCTGGGGAATCTGTTTTTAAGAAAAAAATAACAAGCGGAGCACAGCAAATAAAACAGAAAATCAATAAAAAATTAAGAATCAGTACAGTACAACGAAATATAGTCAAATCCAAAGGTAATTGACACAAAAAACAAGCAATCGATATAAACAAACGAATAAACAGAGATTTTCTTGCTTGCGCACACGCTCCACGTAAACATTAATCAGCATATCAGTGTACATTAGTGTTGCTGCCAACGTCGGGGGTGCAACAACAACAACAACAACAGCAGCAGAAACAAAACGGATACGAGGCGTTTTGCCAAACGCGACATTACACGACTCCCACCCCCCCCTAGTACGCATTTTCGCTGTACTGGACGAGCGTCCACAGTTTTCTACTTTCTTCGGTTTCATGTAGTTCTAGATATCAATTCAGGGGGCGTGGCGAATACCCAGCAGACTGGCTGGTTTGCGCTTCTTTTCTAGCGTATTTCTCGCTGGTAACTACACCACGCGTATTTTGTGACCCCCCTACACCACCACCACCACCACCACCACCACTTCATACCTGTGAGAACTTCTTAGTGGCGAGGGTCGCCTGCATTCCCTTCAGCAGCGACAGCCAAGAGTTGCTCGTGGAGTCTTTCTGCAAATCGTCAACAAAACAACCATAAACAACTTAGAAATATCGTATCGTAGAACACATCAAAGAGGCGTGAAAATTATACGTTCATAGAACTTAAGCAATGGCTCAAAGAAAAGACAGCCACAGGGACGTCTGATTGCTGCAGCCGGTGGGCGACACTGCCCTCAAGGGGGACATGCGAACACCAACCAGCACGCGAGCATGAATCAGCATATCAGCACGATCAATCAAGCCAGCATTAATACACCAGCAAGCCAGCGAGCGTCAGCCTATGACCCGCCAGGTTGAGAAGTATGGCGTTCGTGCAAGCTGACAGCATCAACATGTACATCATATATGAACCAGCCAGCATGAATCATCATATACGGGGTATCAGGGCGAGTAGCATGACATACCAGGTGTTTCAACTAGACAGCACGAATCAGCATGTACTGCTGTAGGGCGAGCAGCATGGCTCATATCAACAAGCCAGTATGCACCAGCATATGGCTCATCAGGGCGAATAGCATGACATACCAGGTATACCAACAAGACAGCACGAATCAGCTTGTACTCTTGTACTGTTGTAGGGCGAGCACCATGGCACACATCAACAAGCCAGCATGCACCAGCGTATGGCTTATTATGAAAAGAGTAAACGACAGCTGTCGACGTACAGTCAACTGACTGAAGGTTTTACCACGATCGCCCGCAACAAAAACACCACCAGCTCTCCGGTGGGTTATGGCTCACCAGGGTGAGGAGCATGGCGTTCGTGCAAGCACCGCCTGCGCCGTCCGCGTCGGGGAGGCCAAACTTGGACACATCTTTGACGTCCGCCGAGGTTTGGCTGTCCATGCACCCCGAGAACATACTGCAAGCACCAAAACACCATTCATATGATAACAACGGAAGCAGACAGACATGGGACAGACGCCATTATTATTAGTTGTTGTTGTTGTTGTTGTTGTTGTTGTTGTTGTTGTTGTTGTTGTTGTTGTTGTTGTTGTTGTTGTTGTTGTTGTTGCTGCTGCTGCCGTTGTTGCCATACAAATCAATCTCAATAACTCTGTCCAAGAAATACCTCTCAGGAATATACCAGCGCGCGCGCGACATACTGCAATACAACTCACGACAGAAGCAGGCACGCGAGCATACACGAGACGGACACCATTAGTACGACCGAACGCGAGATTTTAATTTTGAAGGCGCCAAAAAACAGGAACCATCTCGAGATCGCTGTTACGACCGCCGACCGGGAATCTATTTTCCACCAACGCACACAATTCACAAAATACCTGGTACCCTGCTGCGCAAGTTCCTAGGGACAACTACACTGCCATATTTACATACAGAGTATATGTACCAGGGTGCGCGACATACTGCAACGCCATTCGTAACGGAAGAACGCTTGGAGACAGATACCATCGCCATACGTATATACCTGGTATATAATACCAGTGCGTAGCAGGGAGGGAGGGGGGGAGGGGAGAAACAGAGAGAGACACGTGGACGGCTGAGAGCTGGGAGAGACGCACGGCGCAATCGCTTGCCATATGCCACCACGCCAGGTTGCTCTACAACTCGACTTGCTGTGCAGCCGCGCAGGCCTGAAGGAGCAACGACTGGCGCATCATATAATAGCGGCACACGCAAGCAATTCTAAATAAATTGTCCATCATCCACAACGTGTACACAAAAATCAAGGCATACGACTGCATCATTATCGGATATCTAATATAGCAATATGCTGTTTGGCGGTTGAAGTGATCGTTTCGACATAAAATCGTATCATATCATAACACGCACTATCCTCCGCTTGTCGTGCCGCTTCTTGGCGGTAAACGAAAACGGGCTGCATGTAGCATGTAGCCCAGGGCACCCGGGCTACTCGATGTACTCGGGCTACTCGGACAAGCCGTTTTGCTGTCTGAAAACCCGGGTTACCCGCAAAACGGGTTCGGGTTTGACTTTCAAAGTTATGTCAGAAGTATTGTTATGTCCGTTTATAGCGGGTATCATATATACTTGACAGGGTGCGCCTCGACCTCTCGGATCTCCGGCGGATAGTTCTGGTTCCCTGATTTTTACCAACCAAACAATCAAGCGCGAAAACTCGAAAAAGAACATGAACATCACACACGCGAAGAACATTCCTGGTCGAAAAAGAATGTAACACTGAACACGCTGTTAGAACATACCGCAGAACAAGACCGCTGGCAGATTAGCTGTACTGCTGTATTTTACCCAGGCATTTTACTATTATAATATAGCAACCATGTACAAAAATAAAAATATGATCAGCATTACAGAGTACATCAAGTATTTGCCAAGTCCTATATATGTATGACATTTCCTTCTGACACCGGTCATACGAAATATAAGAACACAATAGCTATATACCAGGTATAAGTAACACAAGTCCACAATAGCACAACGAATAGAACACAACACACAATGACACTATCCCTCGGACCGTCGCTAACACCTAAAGCAGCAATGCGCCAAACTATAATAGAACATGGGGATATGCGACGCGATGATACACATCATCCTCATCGAACGATATGATGGTATACAGTATAGGATACTGCTGTACTATGGAGGGCACGCCCGGCAACAACTTCAACATCAACATCAAACCGTACTTCGTGGCAGGTGGTAGAAGAGGAGAGAGAGCGATACCAAAAATAATTCATTGTTCTTGCTGCTGCTGGTGCGGAGTTATCGTATACCAGGAAGAAACCAAAAACACTCCTCTGTACTTGCTACAGCTGCTGCAGAGGTATCGTGTAACAGGCACCAATATACCTGCCCTCCTATCGTCGTGCACATTAGCGACTCGACACTCATTGCGAGAGCGGGAGTCATGGATGCTTGCAACAACAACAACAACAACAACAACAACAGCAAGGCGGATATGTCGCACACGCACGGCGATGCGGCAGTCGTTCGTGTTGGTCATTCGGCTGCCCTTCGTGGCGTCGTTCGCGACTATGGGGGCGTCCCCGTTTCTCGGATGATCTAGGGGCATATCACAAGTGTTCGTATAGATGCAGGCGGTTGTTCCTAGGGCTGAGGCTTGGAGTCTTCGACTGTTATAACGGGGGACCATAGTAAATAGGACCATATACTGCGAGTAAAAATAGGGAAATATATAGGTTTTTGTGTGTACCGTAGGTCCTGTTTACTATGGTCCTCCGTAAATAGAAGAAATGCATTCAATACAAATAGTTTCGTGCAGGAGTTCTGCATTTTTGTATATCATGATACGCCGTACCTGACCAGTGCGTTAATTGGCTCGCAATAATGTGTTACATAAAAGACTAACGTCACTTGGTTGGTCTGCTTGGCAACCCAACCAACAAAATAACCAGGAACACTGTGGCTCGCAATATGTAATATATACCAGGTCTACAAAAGTCACTTGGTTGGGTTACTTGGCCGCCCAACTATTTATACTACAAATACTACAACAGCCGTTGAGACAACTAGCCGTTGAGACAACTAGCCGTTGAGTCCAGCCAACTCAAAGCCCTGCACAGGGGCATGATTCGTGTAGAAACGAACGGTGTTGCCTTTTCCCCGCGCCGGAATGTAATCTTACCAAGGGACAAGACACGCCCTACGTAGACGGTATACGCGGCGGTTGGGAGTCGTTTCCCCTCCCCGTTATTCCGAAGGCGGCCCTCGACCTGCCGTTTCGCGTTTGATTTCGGCTGGAAGCTGTAAAACGAGCGGTAGGCGCATACTGCGGTAGGGAGAGAAGTGAACGTGTCCGTTCCGTTCGCTTCGAGGCGAGAGAGCACCTACCACCCTGGGCCGTCCATCCGAGAAACGGGGGGGCACGCTCTCACAGCAGCTATGTCAGCAAGACCGGGCCCGAAGGACAACACAACTGCCGGGTCGCCGCGCGACTATGCATGCACCCCCCTCGTCGAAAAAATGACACCCCATCTCGCCATGACTCGGGCCGCGCCAAAAAAGTAGGGATATCGTTCGAGATGCGTTAAGCATCCGCCGACCGCCAAACGCGCGCAAGTTGAAGACAAATACAGAAACAACAAGAAACAACACCCTGCTGAGCGGATTCCTTGCGAGGGATATACTGTATTGCACAATATGCGGCGAACGCTCTATTTAGCCTGAAGCTCCACCGCCCGCATGCTAAGGGTCGAGGTGATACGAAGAGACCTTGCTGAACGGTGTGCAACATGAACCCTTCGCCAGGAACGCGTGCGATACATAAGGCTATACAGCTCGTGAGCTGTTCTATACATGTGTGAACAACTTTGCTCTGCTGCGGATGGCACACCCCCAACGCCTCCTACGAATATTTCACCACGTAGCTTCCAGCTCCGACGACGCACCAACCAACCCCTCGTGTATTTTAGCACTGCAATCCCAATACAGAGACAAAACACTTGGAATTACAATATTAACACAGTAACACTTTGGGAGTTGGAAAAGGGATACAGTACGAAGCCAGCGTGCAGGAGCGCCAGGACGACCGCACCCCGAAACGGCGACGCTTTTTTGCTAGGGGGGGGGGCTGTCTAGCGGATGACCAATGAGCGACTACCGCGCCGTGTGATATTCAGGACGATTATGTCCTGTGGGGAGAATCCGGGATCAAGCCGGTCAGGAAATAATGACACCATACGACATTATACGTCTATTAATAGCGGACGATATTCAAGTGTCACACGTCGGACAGATGATCTGCCTGACATAGATCGTACAGATCAATATATCGTACAGATCAGCGGGTTGGGACATACGTAGTGTTCCAAGTCACAGAGTGATACACGTAAAGTTCCCCATTTGTGTTCGGAGTAGAAACTACTGCGATGTGGCCCATTACAGCTCCAACACGGGGGGCAAATAATACAGAGGGGTCGATGAAGCGGCGGACCGGTTCATGGGCAAGTGGCACATGGACGAGGCGGAGAACAGCTATTTAATAGCTGGCTGTGCCACGCCAAGGCAGTAGAGAACGCTAAGAGTGGCTGGCGACAGGGAGAGGGGGGGGGGGGCGACAGCCGTACTGTTACCGCTGGAGATAAGAGTAGGAACGGGATGGCCGATCGTGTTGCAAGGTTCCAGGTCAACTACAGTATTTTAAAGTAGCAGGTGAGGCAAGAGTGACCCTTCAATCTCGTCCTCTTGAAGCTTGAACCCTATGCTGCTGCACCGTTCGTTTTTCTATAAGCTTACGGTTTTGGTTTTGGCTTGTATTGTTCTTTCTCAGTGGGGCGCGACAGCAGCGACAGTATTGCCATTTGACACTTAGCCAGTCCGGGCTGCTGGCTGCTGGTGTTGAAAATGTGTACTACTGCACGCTCTCCTCACACGGGTGACTACAGCCAGTATTGCTCATGTAGAAGTCCGTGTTGACTGCTGTTGTACCACTATATTTTTTTTCCTGGTACTGGTATCATTTTGTATTCCTCCGCTTGCATAGGCTAGGCTATTGCCCCCACGCCCCCATCGCCTTTCAAGTGACGGAAAACGTACTGTAGTCCTAAACCGGCACCATGCCCCCTAAAAGTGCCAGAAGTGATGAAAGACTCCAGTACCCCGGCACCATGCCCCCGCCGCAAGTGGAAAGCGTACGCAGCCGGCTTCGTCTTCCATCACCATGTCATTTTTCAGTAGGGGCGTAGTTTACTTTTAGCCGGCTAATCGGTCATGTGCGAGTACCTATGATATACCTGGTATGCTGGTACCAGGTACCAGGTATGAAATACCAGGTACCAGGTACCTGGTACCTGGTTATTGCAAGCGTAATAGTTCAAGACCGGTAGACTACAGCAGCAGCACCTGCACTCACATTTTACTCTGCACGTAAAACAGCACGCTACAACGCTACAAGTGTATACTCAAGTAAATAGAGTCTGCGATTGCTAAAATAATCAGAATGCCATTCGCTCGTCGTATCGCATACCAGGTACTGCTGTGCTGGTATGGTACCATACGTACCATGGGCAAAAACGAAAAGCTTGCAGTTCAGTCAGCTCTCTCTGTCTGCTGCTGCTGCATTTATTACTGATCGTTGAGACGCGATCACACGATACCATGATACTGCTGTACATGTTACAGCAGCAGTACAACAGTATTCGGAAGCAAGTCCCTGCCTGGTACGAAAAACTTGTGTATAGTACCACCTCAGTGTACACAAGTTCAAGGTCACCAGAGGTCCCAGACTCCGTTCCGGTTCGTGCTGAGCCGAGGTACCGACCGATCTCGGTGTGCCCTCTACACCCAACCACACAAGAGAGAACCTGCTTCGTATGCACCCTGCAGCATGCGAGCAGTCGTACATACTTCTGAACTCTGTACTCGCACTCTGGCCGTACTCGGGCATCGATGAAGGCACGGGTGCGCTCACTGCTGCTCGTATCATACCCACCTACTGCTTGTTGTGTAGATGTTGTATGCTACTGCTGCGTACTGGTACCTGGTACTGACTTGTAAAGCATGCTCGAGCATACCAGAGGTATACGAGAATGTGTGAGAACATGCTGTCCTCTGTACTGCCGTCTGGAGTTACCGATCCCGCTCTCTGTACGTAGTGCACTTCCGGTACAAAATATCGTTCCATACCTGGTACGTGGCATACCAGTATGTCCTGTCGTGTAGAGGCAAGACGGTCCATTTTTTCACGTGATAGCAAGCTCCTATCAATTTAGGATATAATACGCATGCATGCACAGCAGTGTACACCGCGAGAACGCGTCGTAAAACAAGCTACCTACCTGAGGAATCCCCCCTCCCTTCTCGTCCATGGGAGAGTATGCCTCCGTGTCTCAAAAAGCACAGACTGGCACGCTGCTGAATCACGAGATCAGTACAGTATATCGGTGCTGGTCTGCTGTGACTTCAATTTCAGCCTATGTTTGGTATGATATGCGAGATAGCGAAAGTGGGCAAACTTTCATTTCGGATTGTGATGAGAGCTGCGGTGTCAACATCAACCAAGCCGTGCTGATGCCGAGAGCAAGCAAACGCGAGATACTGATACCACTCCAGGAACAGACAACAGAGGCCTAGATCCCCCCCCCCCCCCTCTTGATGCTGCCCCTACCAATACAACAACCAACAGCCACGGGAAGAGAGGTGACCGCCGTTAGGCATGATGAACGTCCTACCTATCCATACGATTTCAGGAAGACTTCGTTATGTATAAAAATGCCAAACGATCCCACAGGGTCACGACGCAAAGGTCCCCACCCATCCACACAATAACCGCAAGCTCCCATGAGCTAGCGCTAGCCTGCCGTACCCATGCACGTACCGGACGTCGGCCTTGATGGACTCCGCCACCTTCTCCGCGTAAGCCGCAGCGTCCTCGGGAGCGCGGGTGTCACCGTCGCCAGACTCTGCCTTCCCTCCCTGCATAGCATCCGAAACAGCTTCCTTCGCCATCTTGGTGCAGCTAGCTTTAAGTGAGTCCATGAACCCCATGATTGCCTCGGTTTGGTTGGAAACTGCGCGTTGATTGCACTACCTAGCTGGCTGTGTACTTGGGGGTGGGCGATGGGCGATGAGTTCAACTAGCTGTAGTACCGCACCGAAAAATTGTGGAACGACCGAACGATTATTGATTGAGAAATAGAATTGTGGAAACCCGAATGGAAGGCGTTTTTAAGCATTCCGTGGATTTTCAATTCCAAGCAAAACGAGAACGCAAATAAATTTGGCGGCAGCACGACCGTAGTGCGAGTCATCAAGTGCCCTGCGTGACCAGGTGTGACGTCACGTGACGGACGAGAGGCAACATGATCGTGGTGGTGGACTCTCGGCGGCCGTCATCGCTCGGCGTCGACGCCAATCTCCGGCTGGAATCTTTTGTAGGTGAATGAGACAGGGCAGGTGTGCTGCCTGCTTGCTGCTGTGTCAAATACCAGGTAGCATGGATCTGGAGATGGGGCAAGAAGAAAAAGAACAGGCTGTCGTTTGACCGCAGGTACCCCCGTACCGTATTTTCAAATTACGCAGCTTACAAACTGGAGTACAGTATCGACCACTCAATCGATCAAACTCACACCTGACGTGTTTGAAGTAGTTTCAGAAACGAAGAACATGACGTGAGACACTTGTCTTGTCTCACTCCCGCACAGGCTGTGCGAAACATCAAACAATCACCCTGCGTGTTCACCAGCCAGATGGCGGTCCATCTGAAGGCCACCAACAACAACCCTGCGCCTATGTATATACTGTGCGGGCGGGCGGGCGTGGCTCTGAACCATCCAGCACCCTTCCCCCCGCCCCATTGCCTCGTGATCCCCTCCTGCCCCCTTCATGATTTATTTTTCAAAATAAACAAACATGAACAACAACAACAACAACACACAACAGACAACTCCCGAAGTCTGGTGAGGCAGTGCTGCGTTCTGGGTCGGGCGGGCCATGTGGAGGCGCCGACGGGTCTGATCGTCCCAACATGCACGCAGGGGAAGATGGTGCAAGTCGTGTGCCGAGGACGGCCTGTAACGGTTGCAGACGTTTCATGTTCCAAACTGGTAAGAAGAAGTAAAGCGGATGTTATTTGTTGTGCTGAAACGGGTGCTCTCGTGGTGCTGTGCTCCCGGTGTTTTTTATGGCCAGCATGACAGAGGGTAGAGGGGACGAGGCTCCTGAGCCTGAGCTCTCGCCCAAATCAGAGGCCCCAACTACTCGCGCATGGGGTGTCCTTGCAGCAGTGTGAGTAGCACAGCAGTTGCGCTGGTCTTCTGCAGCTGCAGGCAGGGCATTCATTCAGTGTCCTGTGTATGAAATGTATGTGCATCATCCCTTGCCTGTTTGTAACGTTGGCCTATTTTCGAACATGTTAAATGCGCATAATGCACAGTAGACCCCCGTAGTTGCCCCGTACGAACACAGAAGGCCCACGCCCATCTTGATTGCAGGTGGACGTCCATGAGACCGTGTACGGCGACGGTTTCGGATGGAACTTTCTCATCGACGCAACCCTTACCGCCACCAGGCTCCGGACTAAGGCCCTCGAGAAGGTACTATTGCACGTCGAAGTTGGAAGTTATGCTACTACTCTTTTACGACGACCATGCATGCGACCCTGCTTACTGTTTCTCTGTTAGATATTTACTTGCTACTTCCTACGCATCATATATACCCTGTTTTGTTTGTTGTGGAAGACAAGGCAGCTCTGTGTGCGTCTTGGTTGCTGCCCAATGAGTATAGTAAAGCATCCACGCCATACATACAGGCAACGATGGAGAGCGTCGCCACTTTTCGTATGCGCATTATTTGGCTTCATTTCAGGCCTGCATCATGGGCGGGCCATGGGATTTCTCACGGGATACCCATGGGCAACCTATGGGCAACCCACGATGGGCTATAACCACCAACCCATGGTTATCTCATGGGCCCATGGGTGGGCCACGGGATACCCATGGGTCGGTGGTGATAGCCCACGGGTTGCCCACGGGTTAATCATTCGTTGCCCATGGGATGCCCACGGGTTCCGCAGTTTGCCCATGGGACGCCCACGGGATGCCCATGGGATGCTCGTACGTTGGTGGTGATAGCCCTTTTGGGTTGCCCATGCGTTCATCATATTTTGCCGATGGGATGCCCACGGGTTCCATGGTTTGCCCATGGGACGCCCACAGGTTACCCACGGGTTCATTGTACGTTCCGAATGGGTTGCCCATGGTATGCCCATGGGATGCCCATGGGATGCCCACGGGTTGCCCATGGAATGCCCAGGGAATGCCCACG